>ML307202.1:1306-35816 GCA_005239505.1 Nicotiana paniculata | reverse complement strand
AAACTACAAAGTAATGAAGAAAATCTGTACAAATTGATGTCTTGCCGTCCGTCTCTTCGAATCCTTCGTATGCCTTCTGAATCCCTCCTAAGTTGTGTTTTTGGGGTCTATTTATATGTTTAGGACAAACCCTAAACGTGTAGGAGACTTCTATTAAATACTTAAACTCGTCAAAACTCGGAATTAACCGGAACATGGGCCTGGCGTTTGGGCCTTGGCGCCTGGCTATCGCCAGGCTAAGGCTGGCTTTTCAGCTCTAACGCCTGGCTAACGCCAGGCAGGGTCAGGGGTTTCAGCCCTAACGCCTGGCGGGTCAGGCGTTTGGACTCTGGCGCTCGGCTATAGCCCGGTGCACTCCTCCTCGCCTCTTGAGCGTATTTTCGATGTATTTGCATCCATTTAGCTCGGTTTCCATCTCCAATTCACCTACACATGAAATAAACTCTATTATGCACATAAAAAGTGTATTTTTATCATTAACGCACATAAAATGTAGGGCATATAACATGTAAAACTATGAATTCTAGCCTCGCATCACGTACTCATCATTAGTCCCTGCACCTCTGTGTGCAGACCCAGGTACTGGTTCGGAGCAGTAGCCATCCGAGTTCGTTATCGTCAGCTTTTGGGATTTCGAGGTAGCTGTCTAGCATCCGTAGCTTCTCCATTTCCCTTCCTTCATTAGTATTAGTATTTTATTCCGAGACATGGTTTACGATATTAGCAGTGTTAGTTTATTCTTAGATGCTCGTGATCGGTTGACTCCAGTCCTGGGGGATTTGTTTAGACAGTAGATTATATTATTATGTTTGCTTAAAGACTTAGAGAAAATTTGTATACTCTCTCGCTCGTTATTGTTAATTTTTGAGAAATTATATTAAAACAAATGTATGTTATTAGTAAGATAATTTACATTCTCAAATCTACTTTATTCTTTTTTCCGTGAAATAGAGAGGCGGAGACGCTAAAAAGAAAGGTAGGATAACCTAAACTTGGCATGAATTATTTGTTGCACCCTAAACTACTAGTGGTTTTTATTACTATCCTCAATTTGACAATGTGATAACCGTTAATCTCATGAATACTGAAGTGGCAAAGAGCGTGAATGAACACCTTTTTTGGCGCGTGGCAGTAAAAAATTAAAATTCAGCTTCAGTAATTAATTATTTTTCAATCATTAATAGCCACGTAGTCATATATAATGATTTATTTATTATAATTTTGTATTTATTCTTGCTTCATCTTAATATACAATAGATAATTTACACAATATATTATTTTTCAAATTTCCTTGTTAGATACTATGTGTATACATTCGAACCGTGTATTCTTTTGCATACCAAATTTGTGAAAATGTTTGCTAGAAAATGGAAACAGTCTTTCTATCCTCAGAAGGTATGGGTAAGGTCTGCGTACACACTACTCTCCCAAGATTCCACTGTGTGGGATAAAACTAGGAATCAGTCAACATGAATTCTCCTAGTGCAACAAGAGCTCAGCTTACTGATTTCAGTTTACCTCTGTCAAATTTAATGTATTACACAAATAGAGAGAACTGGGATGATAAAAGAACACATGATGATAATATCAATGAGGTGCTACAAAGATCTAATTACAGAAATGTGGAGGAAGAACAAAAAATCAATATGAATCTTAAGCTTAAAGAAGCTTCCATTAACTTCGATTTGAACTCCAGAAGTAGCTACGAATTTGGGTGCAAATGCAGCCGTAGTGGAAGCAAAATCACGTTCACATGGAAGATTGGAAACATAGCATTATCAACGTATGTTATAACTTGATATTATTACTGATCATATGTTATTACTAAGTTGATTTGTAATGAATAGAAAGTTAAAGATTTACACAGAGTTTGATATGGTGATAGGTATTGCAGAAATAATACAAGACTATCATTGATTGTTCTCTTCAGTACACACAAGAATATTGTACTACATCATTTGCTGTAATTTTCTTTGAATTCCAATCAAACAGTGTGTGAAAGAGAGAGCTAATTAAGGTAGCGTTTTAAATATTCATCCATGCGAGTGTAACAAACTTCAGGGTAAAGTTCAAAAGCTTCTTCTGCATTTTCTCCAATTTCAAAGTTTGTTAAACAACCTTCGTAGAATATGTGGTAGAACGTCCAACTCCTGCCTGTCCAGCATAGTCCATTCCTGCAATATTACGATTACTCAAATGTCAACTACATGAATGATGAATCCTCTCCTGAATATTTTTGAATTATTATATTACAACAACAATAATAAACTCAGTATCATCCCACAAGTGAGGTCTGGGGAGAATAGTGTCTATGCAGACCTTATCCTAACCTTCAAGAAGACAGAGAGGTTGTTCCCGCTGCTAGACCCTCGGCTAGGAAAGGTAAAAGTAAGGCAACAACAAGCACACCAATCACAAAACCAAAGCAAAAATACAAAACAAGCACTAGGTACTGCAATCAGAAAGGCGAAATGAAAGCAATAAAAAGTAGTAACAAAAATCAAAGAATACGAAAATACACAAATAACACTATGTCTATCTTTGAAATAATTTTTACAAATTAAATTACATAGAACGCAGTGTAAGTTATAATGAATGTTATTAGTTCTAGAGTATTTAAATAATTTCAGGTCAATCGGAGTTGTTTTGGATAGTTTCGGCGTTGTTGGTGGAATTTAGGAATTTCAAAGTTCATAGGCTTGAATTTGATGTGATTTTGGTGTTTTGATGTCGTTTTTGGTGTTTCGAAGGATCGACTAAGTTCGAATGATGTTATGGGACATGTTGGTATATTTCTTGAGATTTTCGAGGGCCTCTGGTGGATTTCGAAAGGTTAACGGATCAATTTAGACTACAAGAAAATCTACTACATTTTTTTTTCATAGCAACATGAACAGTGGCATGTTGAGAGTGTCTGACTGAGTGAGGCTGAGGGCCAATATTGTGAGGATGTTATGATATGAGAGAGGCTGAGTGCCTGGGAGTGATTGATGCCATGGTTTGGCTTGTTTATAGCGCTTGGGCTGTAGGAACCCCTCCGGAGTCTGTACACACCCCTAGTGAGCGCAGGTACCTACTGAGTGCGAGTCCCGTGTGATGAGTGATTGGTAGGTAAGAGTGACAGTAAGGTTGCCCGAGGGGCTGGTGCTGAGTGACTGTTATTGAGTGATGGTGATGTGCTGAGTGACTGATTACGAGTGATGATTTTGCCCGAGGGGCGGTTTAAATATGATATTTTGCTAAGCGTTTGATTGTGATTCATTTCATCTTTCAAACTGATATTTTGGGAGTTTTACTTAGAAATATTGGAAATTATACTTGTTTCAAGGAATTTTTTACAGAAACTGGTTTTCGAACTTATGTATACTTTATTGAGACTTGATATTTTATGATCTTGTGGATTGGTGTATTTGTTTCTGTCTGTTTCTTATTCTTCAGACTGTGATTTATTTTCATTACTACTGAGTTGGCGTACTCATCATTACTCCCTGCACCTCTGTGTGCACACCCAAATACTGGTTCGGAGCAGTAGCCATCCGAGTTTGTTATTGTCAGCTTTTGGGATTTCGAGGTAGCTGTCCTGCGTCCGCAGCTTCTCCATTTCCCTTCCTTCATTAGTATTAGTATTTTATTCCGAGACATGGTTTATGATATTCGCAGTGTTAGTTTTATTCTTAGATGCTCGTTATCGATTGACTCTAGCCGTGGGGGATTTGTTTAGACAGTAGATTATATTTTTGTGTTTGCTTAAAGACTTAGAGAAATTTTTTATACTCTGTCCCTCATTCTTATTAATTTTTGAGAAATTATATTAAAACAAATGTGTAGTTATATGATGGTTGGCTAGCCTAGTTCCTCGATAGGCGCCATCACGACCTGTTACGATTTGGAGTCGTGACAAGTTGGTATCAGAGCTCTAGGTTACATGGGACTCAACGGTCATGAGCAGGTTTAGTAGAGTCTTATGAATCGGTACAGAGACGTCTGTACTTATCTCCGAGAGGCTGCAGAACCCTTAGGAAACATTCTACATTCAGGAATTCTTGTCGTGCCAATCCATTTTATTCATCCAAAAGCGTAACTCCTTAAATTCCTTTCATGTATTCGAATGCGCACGTGAGCTCTTGGTATCAGTTGTGCGTTTTCAGCTTGTGACTTTCATGGGTGAGATGTGATTTTCAGCATGTTGATAATGGGCCAGTCGAAAGGACTTGAGGCCGGATTTTGTCTGTGTCTTGAGTGTTGAGATTTCGTTTGTGTGAGAACATGTTTTGGGGGACTTATATGTCCATTGGTGTCCTTATTGATGGAACCTTGTGACTAGATGACTACGTGGTGAGTGTGATTGATAGTTAGATGTGTTCAGGTTGTTTGATTGTGGCAAGAATGGATTAGCGGGAGAGGTAGAAAGAACCATTGAGTAATTGACTTCAATCTTAAGTTAGAATATGGCCTCGAGCTGTGAGTGTAGTGAATGACCTCGTATGTTGTTTAGATGTGGAGTGAAGCAGATCCTTCTATTATGTTATGAGTTCCTGGTGATGTACTTTGGGCCGACCAATGCCCCAACAACGATCATGTATTTGATTGCCGACGTATTCAGTCGTGTTATAACTCCTTTGTTATAGTAGTTATTGATGGCATCATGCCGTACTCTCGTAGCCTGGGATAGCATACTCAACATTTGATGATGGTATTACAAGGATATAGGGACGAAAAGCTTTGTGCGAAGTTCTCCAAGTGTAAATTTTTGGCTTAGTTCAGTAGCATTCTTGAGACACGTGGTGTCCAGTGAAGGTACCTATGTGGTCAGACGAGTGTGAGTAGAGATTCCAGAAGCTCAAGAATTCATTGGCCACAGCTCCAGTGTTAGTGTTGCCATCAGCTTCAGGTTCTTATACCGCTTAATGGGATGTCTTGGGGGCAGGCAGTGGTTGTGTTCTAATGTAGGAAGGTATAATGATTGCGTGATAGCTTTGATTTTTGTAAGTGTATAGGGAGATATCATTCTGAGGTTAAGCAGGCAGGGGTATCTCCTGCGGGTTGTCCTGAGGTAAGTGACCCTTATGTTGATCTATAGTAAGTTCTCTCTATCAGTAAATGATGTATGTTGTAATTTGAGTTTAGATCGCTTGTGGCAGTTGGCATGACCGTTACAATGGTGAATTTGAGATTTGCATACGAGTTGAGGGTTAGATGGTTTGGGTCATATGAGCGGATGAAGGATTTAGTTGAATCCCACCACAGTATGGTGGCAGTGATAATGTGTGGGCATCGTGAGTTATTGTTTGTCTTGATCCTTGTCTTTGAGCCAAGTGGGGGAGTTCGTTATTGATAAGTTTATTACACGACTATGTGTTGAATTAGTTTCGGTTCGAGGTATGTTGGTGAATCAGTTATTTCCCAGCAGAGGTGGAGTCTGGGAATGACTTGAGTAACGGGAAATTCTTCGATACAGGTTTTAATGTACCTTATGGATAATGAAATTTATTGAATGATTTAGTTGCACTTGAAAGGGTAGTGTGTTCAGTGTATGAGTTTGATTGTTGCTCAAAATGTGTGGATTACTTTACTAGTGTGTGGATTGCAAGCGGGTTCAAGTCGTTAAATTTACTTCGTTAGTGTAATTGAAATTGCGTAGAGTGAATAATTTTCGAGAATGGTTCAGACGGATTCAAGGTTATATGTAGAGATTGAGGATCTTCAAGGTGTGAGAAGGGCTAGAATTGAGATTTACGGGGAAGGTGTCAAGGCCTGTGGTGTATTTACATTATCATGGATTCTATCCATCAGTATCAGGAAAGGGAAGGTAATGACTTCAAATTCGCAGGAAGTCTCTTCAGGGTAGGTATTTCTAATGTGGTGCTTTTGGGGAATATTTGAGAGAGTATTCAACGGCTTATAAGCCTAAGACAGTCTATTTTATGCCCAGGTTTCATGTGGTGAATCTGGATTGAGAATTTTGGTATCATGGCAAGGAAAAGTATCAATTTGAAGGTAAGTCAGAAGGAACTTGGATAAATAGGACAGCTTGGAAGTAGGTCTCATCATCATGATAAGGGACTTGGAGAGTTCTTTGGGTGTTAATGAGGTAATGAGTTGTTACAGGTGTTTCCTAGAAATTTCTTGGGATTTGGTGGCATGCATAGGGTGGTTGAGTTAGAAGGATTCAGTCCTGCCGGTTTGGTGTTGGACTAATGGGATTCAGAGAGTTCTGGATGGTTTCTACCACATGTAGAGGTTATATTTCTACTGGCGTGATGGCCATGTGATGTATAGTGATTTTGCTTCTAGATGGGATCAAATGGAAAGTTCTGGGCTAGTTGGGTACGTAGTTGTTTGTGGCTAAGAAGGGAGCATGAAGTTCTCATATTTATCATAGGATTGCATGGCCTATGCGGTATTTTGTGTATAATGGAGAGTGGCATATATGAGGTCACGGTTCAGTTCTGGAAGGAAGGTTAGAATTGGCAGTTTCAGATGATTAGGTAAAGGATACCACTATTGGGTGGCTGGATGAGAGTATACATTCATTAAGGACAATGTGTTTAAGGTAATGTGTTTGAATAAGGGTGCTTCATTGGTGTTACGACGCTCTCTTGTTGGATCGACTGTTGATATTTCAAGGTTTCTTTGTGACACAGAGGAATTATGGGTGTATCCCTCGTGAAATGATAAATTATTAGGGGTGTGTTTTATATTTGAGTGGTGGAATTGGGATCAAACATGGTAATTGGTGCTCCTCATGGATTTTGAGACTGGGAGTTTTCATGAACAAATCATTTTTGTAGTTGTGAACTACGAGGATGCGAGCAAAGCTAGTCAGGTGTTAGTATAGGTCATGATTCAGTCATTATGAACCTTTGGAGAGTTATTTACATGTTGTGGATGACTAGAGTTGATTAAGAATATAATTATTGGTAGGCCAGTATGGGTATGTGTTCTACACTGAGTCAGAATTGTTGACCCCAAATTTCTATTGTTGAGGTATGTACCGTTCGATTATTATTGAGCTTATTCATGTTTTGGAGTGATCTATGAGTTACCTTTCAGTGTTTCGAGGAGTTGTGATCATTGGTTGCATGTGCATAGGGTGCGGTTCTATCTGTGCTTTATAGCGAGATTTGAGTAAGGTAAGTAATTGGGTGTTGCAGGATTGAGACGTGTTGGTTATGTTCTTTCTGGTTCGGGTGGCATGGTATCGTCCGATTTTCCCAGGGTTATGGCAGTGCACTTTGAGTAATTGATATTGAATTTCGCGTGGTTATTGATCTTGAGCAAGTTGGCTTGGATTATTTCATGTGGTCCAACGGTTGGATTGGATCACGCTTTGCAGCAGAGTTAGGTAGAGGTATGACACTTGGTGTCAGATTCGTGTGTTCTGATTTTACGGTGTGGGTAAGGCTTCTAGCATGATGATGTGATGGTAATAGTTAATGGCAAGATAGTCCTCTCGTGCGATTCTTCTTTATTTTATAAATTGATCTTTTGGATGTTGTTATTGAGTGAACGAGTTGCACAAGTTATGGCTCTGGATGGTATAGTGTTATTGATGCTGATCAGACGAATGATTACTCGATTCTGCATGTTCCTTTCAACATCGGTAGCATATGAAAGTGTTAGAACGAGGCTTTGCTTGATGAGAGGTTATTTACCGGTATTGGGTTGTTATAAGCGACTATTGTGATTAGGAGTTATCGCCACGAGTGCTTGAGTCATGTGATGTATAATGGTATTTCATCTTGGGTATGCCCAGATTTATTCAGTTTATAGTTGTGGGATTTTGATCTTATAAATTGATTCAGAAGTGGAAATGTAGTTCTAAGGTTTATGGGTCAAGATTGGATTTCAAAATTTCAACTGTGTTGTGCTATTAGACCTATATGGTGTAGAGTGACGTGGGATCACCTCCAAATATGTGCATGTAGGTTACACAACAATTTTGTGGTGTTTGGAACAACTCTAGGCACGTTCGAGGACGAACGTGTGTTTAAGTGGGGGAGAATGTAACGACCCGGTCGGTTGTTCCGTAGAAATTTCATTATTATTCCTGTTTTTGCCTTGTCATATGTTGGTTATACTTTTTATGATGTGTTAGAGCTGGTAGGCTCGGAATTGGAATGGCTGTAGCGAGAATTTAGCCATTTAGTCTTTAAAAATAGCTTTATAGTTGGAAAAGCCAACTAAGAGTTGACTTATTGGTAAATGACCTCGGAATGCGTATTTTATGGCTCGGATAGCTTCGTTAGGTGATTTGGGACTTAGAAGTGTGTCCGGAATATTTTTTTGATGTCCGATGTAGAATTAGGCTTGAATTGGCGAAAGTTAGTTTGTGGTGATTTCCGGTCGGCAGTGGAAAATAGGCTATCGGGTCGGAATGGAATTCCGACAATTGGAACAGGTTCGTAATGTCATTTTGGATATGTTTGCAAAATTTCAGGTCAATCGAAATTGTTTTAGATAGTTTCAGCGTCGTTGGTGGAGTTTAGGAATTTCAAAGTTCATAGGCTTGAATTTGATGTGATTTTGGTGTTTTGATATTTTTTTTGGTGTTTCGAAGGCTCGACTTAGTTAGAATGATGTTATGGGACATGTTGGTATATTTGTTGAGATTTCCGAGGGCCTTGGGTGGAATTTGAAAGGTTAACAGATCAATTTAGACTAGGAGAAAAGCTGCTGCATTATTTTTTCACAGCAGCAAGAACAGTAACTCGGGTGAACAGTACTCGGGTGAACAGTAACTCGGGTGAACAGTAAAACGCGTGAATCGTATTAAAAAAAAACCTCCACACATTAAACCCTTTTACGCCATTTTTGAACGGGAAAAGAGCTTTGAGGCGATTTTGAAGAGAGAAAATCATTGTTCTTCATTGAGGTAATGATATTGGACCCTAAAACTAGATTATTTGTGATTAAGGAAGAAAATATCAGTGTTTAATTCATGAAAATTAGTAGAAAAAGTTGGAGTTAGGGCTTGAGATTATGAGACCTTCTAGGGATAATTTGAAGGGTCAAACGAACTCCGATTTTAGAGTTCTTTATATGTACGGACTCGTGAGATTATGAAGAATATTTTGGTATAAAATTTTTCAAGTTCCGAGACATGGGCCCGGGGTTGGGTTTTGGCTAATTTCGGATTTTGTGCTAAAATTGGTATTTTTCAATTGGAATTCATTCCCTTAGCACAATTTAATGAGAAAGATCTGATCTTTATAGATTTGGAGAACTCGAAGTTGATTCGAGGGGAAAACGCATTGCGTAGTAGCTTTTCGGGATAATTTGAAGTAAGTAATGTCATTAAATCCTGTCCTAAGGGTGTGAAACCCCGGACTTTACATCCTTTCACGGATTTTGGAGTGACGCACACACTGGATGACGAGTGTGGGGCGTGCACGAACTGGAAATTTGAAAAAAATTCCTTTTTAGGCAACTATTGAGTTGCGAAACTGCTTTATATATTTTATAGTATTATCATGTTTTGGATATAACTGGGTTGTAAGCCATGTTTGGGGCCTAGAGCCGATTTGTTTTAACCCCTTGGGGGCTATTTTCCTGATAATCCCTCACGTAAGAATTATGATTTTACACTCAGTATTTCCTGATAAATTAATTTGACACTCAGCGCTTGTTGATATTAATTCTTGAACTGAAATACTGTTTTGGGTCGAGAACCATGTTTACTTATGGCCCGAGTGACATGTTGAGAGTGTCTGACGAGGTCGAGGGCCAATATTGTGAGGATGTTATGATATGAGAGAGGCCGAGTGACTGAGAGTGATTGATGCCATGATTTGGCTTGTTTATAGCGCTTGGGCTGTAGGAGCCCCTCCGGAGTCTGTACACACCCCAGTAAGCGCAAGTACTTACTGAGTGCGAGTGACGAGTGCCGAGTATCGAGTGATGAGTGATTGGTAGGCATGAGTGACAGTGAGGTTGCCCAATGGGCTGATGCTGAGTGACTGTTATTGAGTGATGGTGAGGTGCTGAGTGATTGATTACGAGTAATGGTTTTGTCCGAGGGGCGGTTTAAAAATGATATTTTGCTGAGTTTTTGATTATGATTCGTTTCATCTTTCAAACTGATATTTTGGGAGTTTTACTGATAAATATTGGAAATTATACTTGTTTCAAGGATTTTTTACGGCAACTGGTTTTCCAACTTATGTATACTTTATTGAGACTTGATATTTTACGATTTTGTGGATTTGTGTATTTGTTGCTGTGTGTTTCTTATTCTTCAGACTTTGATTTATTTTCATTACTACTGAGTTGGCGTACTCATCATTAGTCTCTGCACCTCTGTGTGGAGACCCAGGTACTGGTTTGGAGCAGTTGCCATTCGAGTTCGTTATCGTCAGCTTTTGGGATTTCGAGGTAGCTGTCCAGCGTCCGTAGCTTCTCCATTTCCCTTCCTTTTCATTAGTATTAGTATTTTATTCCGAGACATGGTTTATGATATTAGCAGTGTTAGTTTATTCTTAGATGCTCGTGATCGGTTGACTCCAGTCCTGGGGGATTTGTTTAGACAGTAGATTGTATTATTATGTTTGCTTAAAGACTTAGAGAAAATTTTTATACTCTCTCGATCGTTATTATTGATTTTTGAGAAATTATATTAAAACAAATATGTAGTTATGGGTTCGTTGGTGAGATACAAACCAAATGTATGTTATTAGTAAGATAATTTTACATTCTCAAATCTACTTTATTCTTTTTTCCGTGAAATAGAGAGGAGGAGACGCTAAAAAGAAAAGTAGGATAACCTAAACTTGGCATGAATTATTTGTTGCACCCTAAACTACTAGTGGTTTTTATTACTATCCTCAATTTGACAATGTGATAACCGTTAATCTCATGAATACTGAAGTGGCAATGAGCGTGAATGAACATCTTTTTAGGCGCATGGCAGTAAAAAAATTAAAATTCAGCTTCGGTAGATAATTATTTTTCAATCATTAATAGCCACGTAGTCATATATAATGATTTGTTTATTATAAGTTTGTATTTCTTCTTGCTTCATCTTAATATACAATAGATAATTTACACAATTTTTTTATTTTTAAAATTTCCTTTTTAGATACAATGTTTATACATTCGAACTGTGTATTCTTTTGCATACCAAAATTGTGAAAATGTTTGCTAGAAAATGGAAACAGCCTTTTTATCTTCAGAAGATAAGGGTAAGGTACTGCGTACACACTACTCTCCCAGATTCTACTGTGTGGGATAAAAACTAGGAATGTTGTTGTTGACGTTTTGCCTAGAAGGAAATTTTATGATTGTATTATTTTCACCAATCTCATAGGTGACTCGTCAGGACAATTTAATTTGAATTCCTTAGCCCCAGTACCTCTTCATTAAGTATGAACTATATACAAGGGTAAGTGCCATGTATCTCAACTGTTACTTTGTTGCTTGTCATTTATGATCTTACTTACAAGCCATAAGATACTTAGTATATATATGGACTAATATTCCTTTATATTAAATTCCACAGATCAATGCTTCAATCTTGAGAAATTCAGCACTGGTTTAATTACAGTTGCATATACATCTGCTTTTTTTTAATTGGACCCCGAATATAGCGGGAGCTTAGTATACTGGGCTGTTTTTTTAATTAGTATTCCTCACAAGCGAAAATCATGAAAACACACACACATATAATGGTGTTCCCTCTATTGATGGAAGCGATGATCTATTAGGTAATGATCTTAGTCTTGTCTTACCCTAACATGATCCAGACTGAAATTCTCTGGTCTAAACACAGGTGCAACAGAAATTGCAAATGAGAATAGAGGCACAAGGTTAACGCTATTGATAAAAGAACTCTTGTCTTTGGGAGGAACAATAATTAAATAAATAAAAACTACCGGATTTTTTGGACTTTCCGGAAAGAAAATGTCACATTTGTATATTAGAAACTCTTATCTTATAGCCAGTTGCGAAGCCACATGGTCACAAGGATGGTCAACTGACCACCCTTCGTCGAAAAATTGTACTATGCATATGGGTAAAGTATTACGTTTTAGAGGTATATAACACATATTGAACACCCTTTACCAGGAACTTTTTTTCACTTTTTTCAAGTTTGAATACCCTTGAAAAAATTTCAAGCTTCACAACTGTTTATAGCCATCGAAATGTTATGATATATAAAAGTCCAAAACGATCTAAAGATAAGTTAATTATATTATAATTCTATTCTTTTTTTAATAAAAAAATCGTGCTCGATCNCATCAAATGTCACTCTTCCTGGTTTTATTGCATGTCCCATTAATGCTGGATCCATTCCAAATTCCGATGGCAAGAAACGCTGCCAATTTTTATTTTTATTTTGTATCAACACAAATAATTAAGAAAAGGAAGTAGCAAAATGATTACCCTATACAACGGCAGAGGCGGACTCAAGATTTTAATGCGACAATGAGAGGACCAGTCAGTGGCGAAGCCACATGTTCACAAGGTGGTCAGTTCGTCAAAAAATTATATTGTGTATAATTAATAATTTAATTAACTATCCTTATGAGTCAAGTCAAAGGTTCGTCATGGGGATAGTAATGTTATTCACTGCTAGCCATCTTAACCAACTTTATCTTTTCAATTTTCTTTGAGGTCTTTTGTTTTCTTGTTCTACTTTTACACTAATGCATTTCTTCTCTATATTGTTGTGATTTTGCATGATTGCTTGAAACCGAAGATCTACTGAAAATAACATGGTTAAGGCTGTATACTCACTATTCTCCCCAAACTTTACTTGTGAGATTATACAGATTTTTTGTTGTTGTTAGTGTCGTCTTTTGTTTCCATGACTAGATCTACAGAATAAATTCAGCAGAAATAGTCATTTTGGAATTTGTATCCTTTTTACTGGTTAAATGGATAGGTTGATCGGCTACCTGAACTTTCACTTGTGGCAAAGGTTCGATTGCTCGCTTTGTAATTTTCTTCCCAATTTTCCCAATATATAATGGAATACTTTTTAAAGAAAGAAATGGACAGGTTACCATTCAAATACAGTGCCTTGGAAATTCTTGTCCATTTATCACAGAGTAAAATGGGCAGCTTACCCTTAGATTTAACTAACCTCCGTGATCCTAAACCTGTTATTCACCTTCGATAAATATGTTAAAACTAGGCTATATATGGACTATTTGAAGTAACATATTCACCTATACTTTTATTAGACATGAACAACAAAATCAAACGAGAAAAAGAAAAGAAAATTAGCCAATTAGAAAAAACACAAGATTTGTGTCACGAGCCATTTTACCCTCCGAAAGGTATCGTGATGGCACCTAGTCCCTATGACTAGGTAAGCCTAACATTTGCGAAAAAATGACAGAATCAATAAAATAAAGACAGAAAAGAACTCAAGTAGATATAATATAGCTGCTCAGCATATACACTTTCACTTCCCAAAACCCGGAATGTCACCATAGTCACAAGCTGTGTACTAAATGTAGCTCTATACAATGAAACTGTGAAAAAATACACAAGTCTTCTATGCCTATACTAGAGTAGAAGGGGACTCATGGGATTCTGCGGACGCGGCAGAATTACCTCGCGGTCTCCTGGCTGCTGCTAGGACGACTCCTAGCCATGATACTGGATGCTGGAACCTGGATCTGAACATGGGAAAAACATGCAGAGGAAAGGGCGTAAGTACTCCACGTTCGGTACTCCGTAAGTGCCAAGCCTAACCCCATTCAAGTAGTGACGAGGTCAGGTTGAGGCCCTACTGAGTTTGTAAAACAAGTCAATATATAATTTAAAATAGTGAAACACAGATAAGCAATGATAAACAGGATTATCGAAGACGGAAAGATTTAATAACAGAAAGAGAGCCCTTAGCTCAGCACATCATATATCTCAACAGTAAATGTGCAATGCAGTACACGGGGAAAGCTCCCGGATCTCAGTCCGTAGTCCCAATTTGAATATGCTATGCAGTATATGGGGAAAACTCCCGAATCTCTGTCCGTAGTCCCAATTTAAATATGCATTTCAGTACAGGGGGAAAACTCCCGGATCTCGGTCCGTAGTCCCAATTTAAATATGAAATGCAGTACAGGGGGAAAGCTCCCGGATATCGGTCCGTTGTCCCAATTTAAATATGCAAAGTAGAAGTATGTCAATTATGGATTAATTAAACAATCCAGAAAAAAACAACAGGCAAGAATAGAGTAAAGCTACCTAAGTATTATGTGATTAGTAGCAAATAAGAGGAAATCAAGTCAAAACAGGTAGGCATGCTTACTCTTAAGCTATCTACTCTATTAAGATGGAAACAGTAATATGTGAATGAAAATGAGCGATTTCGTAGGAGTAAAAATAGGATTTTAGCAACAATGACCCGAGTACGCACTCGTCAACTCGCGTACATGGGGTCCACATAACAAAATCAGTATAAAAATTACTAAGGGAAAGTCTCCAACACAGAATTTGGCAAGCCACTTACCTTGACTGTGCTAATCAAGTCAATACCATGCTCTTGCCACGAGTATCTGACTTCGGGTTGCCCAAATCTATTCAAATCGATTGCATGGTGTAAATATCACTTCAAGGGAACAAAATAGCTAATTATTTATAAGTTAATATACAAAATTAGGAAATTCGCCCAAAAAGTCCCTCGGGCCCACGTCTCGGAATCGGGTAAAATTTATATTTCCCGAACACCCATTCACTCATGAACCCACTCGAACAAGAATAAACAAAATCCGACGTCTAAATATCCCTAAATCCTTAGATTTCTACTTGGGGAAATTTCATCCCACTTTCATGTTTTTTCATCCAATTTCGTTGATATGATTGAGGCAAATGATAGATATTATCGATATATAAAGTGATTAAGGTTAGAAAACATTACCTATGATTCTCCTTCTCAAATCTCATTGAAAATCGCCAAGTTCCGACTCACAATCCATTTTGGAATTATGAAATTCAAACCCTCAGATTTTTGGTATAAACTACCCAGATATTTCGCACCTGCGACACTGGGATCGCACCTGCGGAAACCCAATCGCAGGTGCAAAAGTTCATTTAGTGGTCTGGGGTTGCACCTGCGGCACCCCTTTCGCACTACGTGCCCTCACCTGCGGACATACCATTGCAGGTGCGGAAGTTCATTTAATGGCCTGGGGTCGCATCTCTGGAACCCCCTTCGCACCTGCGTGTCCGCACCTGCGGAAATACCATCGCAGGTGCGAGACACCAGAACCAGAATGGTTCAGCTGTTCTCAAATTTCCAAAACTCACCCGTTGGGCATCCGAAACAACCCCGAGGCCCCCAAGACCTCAACCAAACCTACCAACAGACCCTAATACCTTGTTCAAACTTGGTCGAGCCTTACAAACACATCTCATAACATCAAAATCATCAATTATGCATAGATCCAAGTCTAAGAACTTTGAAAATTTCTAGAATACACATACGATGCCGAAACACGTCTAAACCCATCTGAATGACCTCAAATTTTGCACACATGTCATAAATGGCATTACAGACCTGCTTTCGCTTTTGGAATTCCATTCTGAGTCTGATATCAAAATTTCACCTATCGACCGAAATCGCCGAAATTCTAACTTTCACCAATTCAAGCGTAAATCCACAACCGACTTCAAAAACACATTCCAAACACGCTCCTAACCCCGAAATCACCCAACAGGCTTAACAGAGTCGACGAAATTTCATTCCGGATCAGTTTTCACACAGCTCTAGCTACGACCATATTTCTAAAGCTAAATTCCACATTTATGGACTATGCGTCAAAAATCACCTCGGATTTCATCACTCAACGCTCCGACAAGTTCCAATAACATAAATAGACATGGGAGAAGCGGTTAATAGGGGATCGGGGTGCAAATTCTTAAAATGAACGACCGGGTCGTTACATCCTCCCCCTCTTAAGAAAATCGTTCGTCCTTAAACGAGCATAGAAATATACCTGAAGCTGGGAAAAACTGAGGGTATTGACTATGCATATCCTGCTCGGTCTCCCAAGTCACCTCCTCGACTGGCTGACCTCTCCACTGAACCTTTACTGACGCAATATCCTTTGACCTGATCTTTCTGACCTGCCTGTCCAATATAGCCACAAGCTCCTCAACATATGATAGATCCTTTTCCAATTCGACTGAGCTGAAATCCAAGACATGAGTCAGGTCATCGTGATACTTCTGGAGGATGGAGACGTGGAACACCGGATGAACCCCTGCTACGCTGGGAGCCAAGGCTAGATCATAAGCAACCTCCCCAATATGTCGCAACACCTCAAAAGGTCCAATAAATCTCGGAATCAGCTTGCCTTTCTTACCGAACCTCATGACACCCTTCATAGGCGACACCCGAAGAAAAACCCAATCACCAACAATAAATGTCAAGTCACGGACCTTCCGGTCCGCATAGCTCTTCTGCCTGGACTGATCTTTGCGAAGTCACTCCTGAATCACTTTCACCTTGTCCGGGGCATCCTGAACCAAGTCTGTACCCAACAATCGGGCCTCGCCCGACTCAAACCATCCCACGGGAGACTTGCATCGCCTACCATACAAAGCCTCATACGACGCCATCTGAATGTTGGACTGGTAGCTGTTGTTATAAGCAAACTATGCAAGAGGAAAGTATCGATCCCATGACCCTCCAAAATCCATCACACAGGAACGGAGCATATCCTCGAGAATCTGAATCGTGCGCTCGGACTGCCTGTCCATCTGAGGGTGAAAAGCTTTGCTCAACTCTACACTGGTGCCTAACTCCTACTGAACGGCTCTCCAGAACTGTCAAGTGAAATGTGTACCTCTGTCTGAAATGATAGATACTGGAATACCGTGGAGGCGAACAATCGCTCTGATATAAATCTCAGCAACCTCTCCGATGAATAGGTAGTCAGTACTGGAAGGAAATGGGCTGATTTGGTCAGCCGATCCACAATCACCCAAATAGCATCATGCTTCCTCAAAGTCCGAGGAAGTCCAATCACAAAGTCCATGGTGATCCACTCCCACTTCTACTTTGGAAGCTCAATCTGCTGAAGTAACTCTCCCGGTCTTTGATGCTCACATTTGACTTGCTGAAAATTGAGACACTTGACTACAAACTCCACTATATCTTTCTTCATTCTTCGCCACTAATAGTGTTGTCTCAAATCCTGGTACATCTTCGTGGTGCCCGGATGGATGGAATACTGCGAACTATGGGCCTCCTCAAGAATCAACTCCCGAAGCCCATCCACATTGGGCACACAGGTCCGACCCTGCATCCTCATCACACCATCATCTCCTATAATCACATCCCTGGCATCACCCCGCCGGACTCTATCCTGAAGAACCAAAAGGTGGGGATCATCATACCGACGCCCTCTGATATGGTCATGAAGGGAAGATCGAGCAACCACACAAGCTAATACCCCGCAAGGCTCAGAAAGATCCAATCTCACGAACTGACTGGCTAAGGACGGAACATCAAAGGCTAGAGGCCTCTCAGCTACATGAAGGTATGCCAAACTCCCCAAACTTTCCGCCCGGTGACTCAAGGCGTCGGCCACCACATTGGCCTTCCCCGGGTGGTATAATATAGTGATGTCATATCCTTTAGAAACTCAAACCACCTACGCTGGCGAAAATTTAGATCCTTCTGCCTGAATATATGCTGCATACTCCTGTGATACGTGAATATCTCACAGGGAACACCATATAAATAATGACGCCATATCTTCAGGGCGTGAACAATCGTTGCTAACTCGATATCATGAACAGGGTAGTTTTTCTCATGGACCTTCAACTGTCTGGACGCGTAGGAAACCACCCTACCATCTTACATCAACACCGCTCCCAAGCCAATCCTCAAAGCATCACAATAAACTGTATAGGATCCGGAGCTGGTAGGAAAAACCAACACAGGAGCTGTAGTCAGGGCTGTCTTGAGCTTCTGAAAGCTCTCCTCACACTCCTTAGTCCATTTAAAAGATGCACCCTTCTGGTCATGGGCGCTGAGATGGATGCAAATCCCTCCATAAAATGGCGATAATGCCCAGCCAAACCGAGGAAACTACGGATCTCAGTAGCTGAGAACGGTCTGGGCCAACTCTGAACCGCCTCCACCTTCTTCAGATCTACTTTGATCCCATCCAAAGACACCACGTCTCCTAGGAATGCCACAGAATCAAGCCAAAATTCACACTTGGAAAACTTGGCATACAACTTGTTCCCCCTCAATGTCTGAAGCACGGTCCTCAAGTGCTACTCATGGTCCTCCTGGGACCTAGAATATACCAGAATGTCATCAATGAAAAATTTGACGAAATTATCAAGATGGGGATGAAATATGCTGCGCATCAGGTGAATGAAGGCTGCTGGGGCGCTGGTAAGCCCGAATGACATAAGAAGGATCTCATAGTGGCCATATCTGATCCTGAAGGCTGTCTTCGGGATATCCGGTTCCCAAATCTTCAACTGATGATAACTAGAACGTAGAACAATCTTAGACAACACCCTAGCATCCTGTAACTGGTCAAATAGATCATCAATTCGAGGCAATGGGTACCTGTTCTTCACTGTCACCTTATTCAGCTACCGGTAGTCAATACACATACGCATAAACCCATCCTTTTGTTCACATATAATACCGTAGCGCCCCAAGGTGATACACTAGGTCTGATGAATCCCTTCTCACGCAAATCCTGTAACTGCTCCTTCAACTCCTTCATCCCAGGAGGAGCCATGCGATAAGGAGGAATGGAAATGGGCTTAGTGCCCGACAACAAGTCAATGCCGAAATCAATGAATGTATCGGGTGGCATACCCGGAAGATCAGCTGGAAGTAAATCAGAATATTCCATGACAACTGGCACTGACTCAACTGCAGGGGTCTCAGTACTAACATCTCTCAGATAAGCCAAATATGCATCACACCCCTTTCCAACCATCCGCTGAGCCTTAAGAAAATAAATGACTCGACGGGGAGTATACTCCAAGGAACCTCTCCATTCTAACCTCAGAGATCCTCGCATAGCCAACATTACGGTGTTGGCGTGACAATCAAGAATAGCATAATAGGGAGACAGCCAGTCCATACCTAATATAACATTGAAATCTACCATACTGAGTAGTAGCAAATCAGCTGTGGTCTCAAATAATACCGATGCATCCCTATGACAAACGGGAACAATACCTGTAATGACTGAATCTGAAGCAATGGCCTCAGACCGGGATGGAAGAGCATAGTACATGGCCTGGCCTCCCCCTCTAGGGTGACCTCGACCTCCTCGACCTCCACCTCGAGCTGCCTGAGGTGGTGGTGTAGCAGCTGGGGCTGGAAGAATAGTTGGAGGACCTGGTGGAAGACGTGTAACCTGATAAATCTGAGGGGGTGTACCCTGATAAATCTGAGGTGGTGCACCCCTCCTCACTCTAGGGAAATCTTTGATCATCTGATGAGGGTCTCCATACTCAAAGAAACCCCTCGGAGGACCTGGCGGCCGCTGCTGACTTTGAACTGGCCAGCGATAGTACCTCGAGCAGGAGGCACCTAAGATACTGGTGGTGCATAATAAGGCTCCTAAGGACTAGGAGGAGCTGGAATACCGCTGGCTGCTGGGAGAGCTGAATGAACATGGCGAATCACAAACCCCTACCATAGCGTGCTGCTGGTGCACGTGCTCCTGAAAAATGACCAGTCTCTCGAGACCTTTTGGCCTCTCTCTCCTCCCTGTCCCGAGCTAACATAGTCTCAATTCTTCGGTCAATACTCACGACTGCTGGTAAGAAATATCAGTCTCCAGCTCTCTGGCCATGCTGGTCCGAATACTGGGGTGGAGTCCCTCAATAAAGCATCAAACCCTCTCTCTAACAGTGACAACCAAAGCTGGTGCATGGAGAGCCAAATTGCTGAAACAAACTGCATACTCTGACACAGTCATGGCACCCTGACGTAGCTGCTCAAACTCCGCACGCTAAGTATCCCTGAAGCTCTCAAGGATAAACTCAAGTAAGAACATCTCGAAAAACTGAGCCCAAGTAAGTGAAGCTGCCTCGTCCGGGCTACTAAGCTCAAAAGCACGCCACCACTGATAAGCTGCTCCCCTCAGCTGGAAAGCAGTGAAATAAACCCCACTCATCTCCATAATACCCATAGTGCGGAGAATGCGATGGCACCCCTCAAGAAAACCCAGGGCGTCATCCGAAGCTAACCCGCTGAACTCAGGTGGGTTGTACTTCTTGTACCTCTCAAGTCGGAGGTGCTCTGCCTCAGGAACATCCATCATAGTCTCATGTTGAGTTGGGGCTGCTGAGGGCATAGGAATATACTCTGGGACCTGCCCAATATGAACTCTCTGCTCAGGAGTACGGGCCGCCGGAGTCTGTATCCCTCCTTCGGCCTGGGATGTAGCTGGAGCTATCGGGAGTAGACCCGCCTAAGACAGAGTAGTGAAGGCACTCAAGAACTGGGCTAATGTCTCCTGGAGGTCTGGAGTAACAGTAGGGGTCTCCTGTGCCCCTCCAACTATAGCTACTGGGGGCTCCTTTGCCTCCGCTCTAGCCGGTGCTCGGGCTGCACCGCGTGCTCATCCTCTGCCCCGACCCCTACATCTGGTGGCTTTGACTGGGGGCTCGGGTGCCTGGTCATCAGTACGTCCGGTATGGGTATGATTCATCTGCAAACAAGAATAGAATAGAGTTTAAGAATTCGATACAACAACTACCACGATAAGGAATTCCAAAGAATTTGATTGTTCTTAACAGTTACATAGCCTCCCGAAGATAGATACAGACGCCTCTGCACCGATCCGCGAGGCTCTAATAAACCGGCTTGTGACTTGTGACTCCTATGAACCTAGAAGCTCTTATACCAACTTTTCACGACCCCATTTACCCTCCGAAAGGTATCGTGACGGCACCTAGTCTCTATGACTAGGTACGCCTAGAATTTGCGGAAAATGACAGAAACAATAAAATAAAGCCAGAAAAAGAACTCAAGTAGATATAATGTAGTTGCTCATCATATACATTTACTTCCCAAAACCTGGAATGTCACCATAGTCACAAGCTCTTTACCAAGTGTGGATCTATACAATGAAATATCGGAAAAATATACAAGTCTTCTATGCCTATACTAGAGTAGAAGGGGACTCGTGGGATTCTGCGGACGCGGCAGAATTACCTCAAGGTCTCCTGGCACATGGGGAAAGCATGCACAGGAAAGGGTGTGAGTACTCCACATTCGGTACTCCGTAAGTGTCAAGCCTAACCCGAGTCAAGAAGTGAGGAGGTCAGGTTGAGGGCCTACTGAGTTTGTATAAACAAGTTAATATATGATTTAAAACAGTGAAGTACAAATAAGCAATGATAAATAGGGTTAACCAGGATGGAAATATTTAATAATAGAAAGAGAGCCCTCGGCTCAACACATCATATATCTCAACAGTGAATGTGCATTGCAGTACATGGGGAAAGCTCTCGGATCTCAGTCCGTAGTCCCAATTTAAATATGCTATGCAGTACAGGGGGAAAGCTCCCGGACTTCGGTCCATAGTCCCAATTTAAATATGAAATACAGTACCAGGGGAAAGCTCCCGGATCTCCGTCTGTAGTCCCAATTTAAATATGCATTTTAGTACAGGGAAAGCTCCCGCATCTCGGTCCCTAGTCCCAATTTAAATATGCAAAGCAGTACAGAGGAAAGCTCCACGATCTCGGTCCGTAGTCCCAATTTAAATATGCAAAGCAGAAATATATCAATTATGGCTTAACTTAAACAGTCCAGGAAGAACAACATGTAAGAATAGAGTAAATCTACCTAAGCATGATGTGACTAATATAAAATAAGAGGAAACCAATCAGAACAGGTAGGCATGCTTACTCTTAGG
Source organism: Nicotiana paniculata (assembly GCA_005239505.1). NCBI lineage: Eukaryota > Viridiplantae > Streptophyta > Magnoliopsida > Solanales > Solanaceae > Nicotiana > Nicotiana paniculata. The sequence continues at coordinate 13,953 of ML307202.1, read as the reverse complement.
CTATCTACTCAATTAAGATAGGAAACAATAATATATGAATGAAAATGAGCAATTTCATGGGAGTAAAAATAGGATTTTAGAAACAATGACCCGTGTACACATTCGTCACCTCGCGTACACGGCGCCCACATAACAAAATCAGTATAAAAATGCCTAAGGGAAAGTCCCCAACACAGAATTAGGCAAGCCACTTACCTAGACTACGCTTATCAACTCAATACCAAGCTCTTGCCACGAGTATCTGACTATGGGTGGCCCAAATTTATTCAAATCGATTGCATGGTGTAAATATCACTTCAAGGGAACAAAATAGCTAATTATCTATAAGCTAATACGCGAAATTAGGAAATTCGCCCAAAAATTCTCCCGGACCCACGTCTCGAAATTGGGTAAAATTTATATTTCCCGAACACCCATTCGCTTATGAACCCACTCGAACAAGAATCAACAAAATCCGACGTCTAAATCTCCCTAAATCCTCAGATTTCTACTTGGGAAGATTTCATCCCATTTCCATGGTTTTTCAACCAATTTCCTTGATTAGATTGAGGAAATGATAGAGATTAATGATATATAAAGGGATTAGGTTAGAAAACATTACCTATGATCCTCCTCTACAAATCATACTGAAAATCGCCAAGTTCCGAGCTCACAACCGATTTTGGAATTATGAAATTCAAACCCTCGGATTTTGGTATAAACTGCCCAGACATATCGCACCTGCGACACTGGGATCGCACTTGCAGTGGCCCACCTGCGGAAACCCAATTGCAGGTGCGGAAGTTCATTAAGTGGCCTTGGGTCGCACCTGCGGCACCCCTTTTGCACCTGCGGAAATACCATCGTAGGTGCGGAAATTCCTTTAATGGCCTGGGGTCGCACCTGCAGCTCCCCCTTCGCACCTGCATGTCCGCACCTGCGGAAATACCATCGCAGGTGCGAGACACCAGAACCATAATGGTTTAGCTGTTCTCAATTTCACAAAACTCACCCGTTGGGTATCTGAAACAACCTTGAGGCCCCTGGGGCCTCAACCAAACCTACCAACTGACCCTAGTACCTTGTTCAAACTTGGACGAGCCTTTAAAACACATCTCATAGCATCAAAATAATCAATTATGCATAGATTCAAGCTTAAGAACTTAGGAAATATTTAGAATTCACATCTGATTCCGAAACACGTCTAAACTCATCCGAATGACCTCAAATTTTGCACACAGGTCATAAATGACATTACAAACCTTCTGTCACTTTCGGAAATCCATTCCGCGTCCGATATCAAAATCTCATCTATCGGCCAAAATCGCCGAATTTCTAACTTTCGCCAATTCAAGCCTAAATACAGAACCGACCTTGAAAACACATTCCGAGCACGCGCCTAACCCCGAAATCACCCAACGGAGCTAACGGAGTCAAGGGAATTCCATTCTGGATCCATCTTCACACAACTCTAGCCACGGCCAGATTTCTAAGGCTAAATTCCACATTTATGGAGTATGTGTCCAAAATCACCGCGGATTTCATCACTCAACACACCGACAAGTTCCAATAGCATAAATAGACATGGAAGAAATGGTAAATAGGGGTTCAGGGTGCTAATTGTCAAAATGATCGACCGGGTCGTTACAATTATATTCAAATTTAGAAAGATATTATTCTTTTGTACAAATAAAAACTCAAAGTTATTTGGATGATACCCTCCAAAGTTTTGCTAGCTACTGAATAGGACTACCAAAAGACCCCGTGAACCCCCTCATGTACATTTCCTCTCTAAAGCATAACCGAGTTTAAGTTTCGTGCACTAATAGTGTTGATTTTTTAACATTATTATGCTAAGTCGATCTACACTAATGATTAATTATTTATAATAAAGAAAATTACTTGAAAAACAAAACAATAATCTGTTATACGTCATTATATTATACTGCATTATAAAATATACTCGATGTCAATATATACATAAATCCGTAGTTTTTTGGGTTGAAATTCCAAGATTAATGTCACCAAAGAGTGTTGCAGCTTTGTAGGCACTTTCAGCTGTTAAAAATGAAGGGAAAAAGGGTGGAGCAATAATGTCCAATATCCCTACATATAATTAGAGGAAAATAAACATGGTTTGGTGTTAAACAAACCAGAGGAAAAAAGTTAGGTGACCAATTTGCGTTTGTTGGAAGTCTATCCTTTTTGCGTACAAGATACATAAATATAAATTCTCAATGCGTAAGCCAATCACCTAGAAAGTTTTGGTTTGGTTGGTGAGATACAAACCAAATGTAGGTTATTAGTAAGATAATTTTACAATCTCAAATCTACTTTATTCTTTTTTTCATGAAATAGAGAGGAGGAGATGCCAAAAAGAAAGGTAGGATAACCTAAACTTGGCATGATTTATTTGTTGCACCCTAAACTAGCAGTGGTTTTTATTACTATTCTCAACTTGACAATGTGATAACCGTTACTCTCATGAATACTGAAGTGGCAAAGAGGGTGAATAAACATCTTTTTAGGCGCGTGGCAGTACAAAAATCGAAAGTCAGCTTCAGTAGATAATTATTTTTCAATCATTAATAGCCACATAGTCATATATAATGATTTATTTATTATAATTTTGTATTTCTTCTTGCTTCATCTTAATATACAATAGATAATTTACACAAATTTTTTATTTTTAAATTTTCCTTTTTAGATACAATGTTTATACATTCGAACTGTGTATTCTTTTGCATGCCAACTTTATGAAAATGTTCGCTAGAACTCTATCATTAATTTAGCCAAATAACAACTATTCTAGCTAAAATAATGCAGTACCAACTTTGTAGTTCTTGTTATTCATTCTTTAGATGCAGTGGTTATTTATTTTTTCTAGAACTATGTATTCGGCCAAACTCAATGTGGCCCAACAATGACCACACCGGTGAAATATTAGTAAAGACCTTCATTTCATATTTGGCTTAATGGCCATTTTTCCGTCCAGAATATTTTCCTCCAAAATTAGTTAATAAATATTGATTATCTCAAAACATTGATCCCATAAATCATCATTCTGTCATGCATGGGAAGATAAAAGGTCTTCGTATATGTATACCTATACTATTACATTTTTTAAAAAAAATATAATTTATATGGATGGGAAGATCAAAAATTTATTACGTATTTTTAAAAAAATACAATTTATACGGTGTAATGACCCGACCGGTCGTTTTGAGCTCTAGCGTGTCGTTCAACGGTTGAGGCCGTGAGCAGCTTCGTTTCAGGTATTATGACTTGTAGGTGTGGTCAGAATTGAATTTCGGGAAGTTTAGAGTTGGTTAGGAAAGAAAATTCTCGTTTCAGAAGCCTTAAGTTGGAGAAATTGACTAAGATTGGAATCTTGAGTAAACGACCTCTGAATCAGGATTTGAAGAATCCATCAGGTTCGTATGATGATTTCGGACTTGGGCGTATGTCCGGATCGGGTTCTGGATAACCCGGGAGCGTTTTAGCATATATTGTGGAAGTCAGCATTTTGAAGGAATTTCCTAAGTTTGGCTTGAAGCGCATTTCAGTGATGTTGATGTCCGTTTGAGATTCCGAGTCTGGGAATATATTTGTGTAGTGATTCTGGAGTTGGGAGCGCGATAAGAAGTGAATTTGGATGTCCGTAGGTCATTTTGAAGTCATTTGGCTAAAGATAGAAATTTGAAGGTTTTTGTGAAATCCGATCGGAAGTGGAAATTTTGATATCCGGGTCGGAATGCAATTCCGGAAGTTGGATCAGTTTCATAATGTCGAATATGACTTGTGTACAAAATTTGGGGTCAATCGAACGTGATTTGATAGGTTTCGGCATCAGATGTAGAAGTTGGAAATTTTCTAAGTTCATAAAGTTTGGATTTGGGTACAATTCGTGGTTTTGATGTTGTTTGATGTGATTTGAGGCCTCAAGCAAGTCCGTATTATATTTTGGAATATGTTGGTATAATTGGACGGGGTCCAGGGGCCTCGGGTGGATTCCGGGTAGTTAACAGATCAATATTTGAAGTTTGAGGAAGTCTGGAATTGCTGTCATCTGGTGTGACCACACCTGCGAGGTTTTGGCCGCAGGTGCGGCTATGGAACCGCAGGTGCGAAGAAGTGATGGTCCGGCTGGGAGCGCAGGTGTGGGCTATGGGGTGTAGGTGCAAACTGCGAAGTTGGCTTGAGCTGAGGAAAGCCGCAGGTGCGGAGGTTTGATCGTTGGATCGTAGGTACGAAAAATGGCCTGGGCAGAATGTTTTAAAACCGAGATTTGTTGGCCATTTTTGCATTTCTTCTTTGGTTTGGTCGATTTTGGAGGAGATACAAGAGAGATTTTTTGTCAGGGATCACAAGGTACGTAACTCCTTCATGTTTCTAAGTTAAATACAAGGTTATTGCATGGAATTTATACATGAAAATTGTGAAAAATTTGGAAAATATTGAAGAAACCTGGAAATGGTAATTTGGATTTTTAGCCACGAATTTGAGCATGAAATTTAGAGTAAATTGTATAATTGAACTAGTATGGCTACGGGTAGAATATATCTTCAAGAAATTTCAGATTTTTGGGCACGTGGGCCTGAGGGCATTTTGGTCAATTCACTGGGCGGGGTTGGGAAATTATATAATTTGGAATTATTGCAAATATTAGATTATATTTTCATTGGTTTGCCGTTATTCGGATAGTTTTGGGGCGTTGTGCATCCGTTGGAGTCGTCGGAAGAGCTTGGAAGCCGGTTATGGAATTTCGGAGCGAGGTAACTCTCTTTTATAACTTTGTGAGGGGGAATTGTCCCCATAGATTAACTAACTGAATAAGTGCTACTATTTGTGGGGGTTACGTATGCACGAGGTGACGGGAGTCCGTGCGTAGCTACTATTATGCCATGTCCGGGTAGTCTAGGACCCACTAGCATGCCTTACGTGTTGTACATGTGATCCTTCCACTAATATTAGGCTATAAATGCTATTGAATCAGTAGTTGATTTCCTAAGAATACTAAAGTGTATCTTTCATAATTATTTAGAAAGAGAATTGACTCCTTCGTGGATGAATGTATACCTGATAGGGTTATATTTTGGAATGTCATTAAACTCGGCAAATGAGTTTCAAAACAAAGATTTTAAAAGCTATAATTCATGTTCCTTTAAGAAGAATTTTACCACTTTCCTGATAAAACTACTTTCTTGATAAAAATACAAATTTATTATGTGAATATGTGTACATATGAGCACCTGAGTCACAGGTATGATTCGCAAGTAGGCTAGCCTTATTACATTTATGTATAACCGCATCGCATGATCGATTCGCGAGCGGGGCAAATAGATGCATCTATGGTTCGAGCGGTTCGACCCTCGGCAGTGCGAAGTTTATTATTGTTGGTCCGCGCCGTTTGACCCTCGGCATTGCTTGCGAATGATATTTACTGCGTATTTGCTGTGATTTTGCCTGATTACTGGCCTGAAATTTTAAGTTGTCAACTGAAATGACCGAGAGTTAAAGTTATTAAAGATTTTTTGGAAGAAGTTGTTCCTTCTGGTTGATTATTTGTTATTTGATCAAATCACCCATGTTGATTAATTGATATTAATATGACGAATGTTTAAAGTGTTAAATGTGGAAAGAGTTGATATTATTTATTCCCAATTTTAATAAATTGTCTATGACAATCATGTTTAGCGTCATACTTGAATATACTAAATTGACATTTAGCAAGTGTCTAATTTGACCTCTCGTCACTACCTATCTAAGGTTAGGGGGAGACTTACTGAGTACACGTTATTTTTGTACTCATGCTGCACTTGATGTGCATTTTTATTGCACAGGTACTTTCATAGCCATGTGGAGGATTTGGAGACTTAGGCGAGCTGCATCAACCGGAGGCGATCCGCAGCTGACAGAGTCTCCCTCATACTATATTGCATTATTTTAATTTCCTTGTCCACTTGTATTTCAGACAAGCTTTGTAGAAGTTGTAGAATTCATAGAAATTACTCATGTACTTGTGACACCGGGTTCTGGGATGTGTTGGGATATATCTACTAAAACAGGACTATTTAAACTATTGTATTTACTTAACGGATTTTTTTAGTTATTACGTAACAAGTTAAAGATAATGATTTCAAAAATGCTAAAAAAGGAAATTTAACTTAACTATTTAAATGATCGGCTTGCCTGACAATGGTGTCCAGTGCCATCACGACCTTTGGGATTTTGGGTAGTGACATACGGATGGGAAGATCAAAAGTGTAGTATGTATACATAATATTGTTTTTTCATTTATACGATATACCTTGTCATACCATATCCTTATTTTAAGAGAGCTTTAATTAAACACATAATTCACAACCCTTCCATTAACCTAAACATGAATGCTAACCTAGAAACTAGTTTGGATCCATTAAACCAGAATAACAACCTAGAAACTAGGTCGGAGCAACTAAGGAATGAATTACACATATATTGGGGTTGAATTCAGACGATGGTTTGATGAATGAAGATGAGTCAATCGCATTGATTCAGAGTTCAACTTCAAAGATGGAGAAAATCATGTTGACGATGCTGCTGATGATGATTATGATGATGACGGCCATTATTTAGAGGAAGAGGGAGAAGGTGGAGAGGACAGGGGAATGCCTAATGAGTTAAATGAAGAAGATCTCATAATTGGTCCAATTATTGGGATGAGGTTTAGTAATAGGGATATTATGTTTGATTTTTTACAAAGAACATGCAAGATTATCAGGATTTTGCATTGTCAAAATAACATCAAACAAAAAAGGTGGTGATATTATTAGGTATGCGCAATATGGTTGTGATAGGTTTAGGATACTAGGAAATAAGCATGTTACAAAGAGGAGGAACTGCTGTGCTAGAATAAATGAAATTTTGGAGGAGAATGGGTCATGGCGTGTTTCAAAGGTGGTTAAAAACATAATAATCAATTGGAACCAGCATTATTGCGATTGATGGCTGGACACATATCGCTTAGTAAGTCTCTTAAGAGAACTCTTGTAGTCAAAGATATTGCTAGCTTAAGACCCTCAATAAATATAAGGGTTGCTGAAGTACTTGCTGGTAGCCCCGAAAATCTAGGTTGTATACCAAAGGATTGTAGAAATTATATTTTGAAGAGTAGAAAGCTTCATTCGCAAGAAGGGGACGCAAATCATTACTCAAGTTCTTCAGTGACATGCAGCAAAAAGATGGGGAATTTTACTACTCCGTAGATGTGGATAGTTTTGGTCGACTTTGTAATGTCGTAGGGGTTCATTCACTGTCACGACCCAAATTTCCCTTAGTTAGGTATCGTGATGGAACCTAGTCTTAGGGACTAGGTAAGCCTAACATTTCCACTGAACAACAACAATAATAAAGGAATTTTAAAAATTTCGAAATAGAATTCTTAACAGAGTTTACAATTTCCCAAAACCCGGTAAATACAAGTCATAAGATCTACGAAATCTTTCTATCAAATCTAAACACAACTGTCTAGGAATAAGTAAGTACAGTTGAATAGAAATAAATAGGAAGGTGACTCCGAAGCCTACAAACGCAACAACAGGTTACCTTGAGTCTCCTCAGCAATGATCTGCGCAGCTACTAACACAATAACCTGGATCTGCACACAAGAATGTGCAGAAGTGTAGTATGAGCACACCACAGCGGTGCCCAGTAAGTATCAAGAATAACCTCGGTGAAGTAGTGACGAGGACTAGTCAAGACACCACCTGTCTAATAAGTAAAAGACATAAATGTATAAGTGACCGAATCATAGTATCTATCTAAAGATTTTTTTCAATATAATTAACGATACGATCGAATAATACGGAAGAAAATTCAATATTTACGATCAACGGACAACATAATAGAAATACACAAAGAGAATGGAAGGAATGCAATCCAAATGGCGGGAATCACAACCCAATAAGAATACTAGCAACTCAGCACTGCATCAATTTGTTCACGTCAGGCCTTAGCCAATAACTCAATAAAACTGGTCAAACCTTCGAGTGAAAACCTTTAAAACGTGAGTTTATTTTGAAAGCTTTAAATATATAATCATTTCGGAATAGATCAATTTCTTCTTTGAAACATACTTTCTCTGATTGTATATTTATATATGTTTTTTTATAAAGAGAAATCTTTAAAACATAGTTTCTTCAAAATACGTGGTGTTCAAATATACTTTCCTGAATACTGCTATTTCAATTGTCATCAAAATACGTGATGTTCAAAATATACTTTCCCAAATACTGCTCTTTCAAATATCATCAAAATACGTGATGTTCAAAATATACTTTCCCAAATACTACTCTTTAAATATCATTTTTCTGCAAGACAAATACTTTTCAAATATACTTCGAAATAGACGTCCTTCAGACATAACTTTTCCTGGAGATAATTGCTTTTTTCAACTGTAATTTTCAATATATATATATATGTATCTTTCGATCCAAATCTCCCAAGGATAAAACAACCGGAACTCAGTCTACAACTCAGAATTTTTCATGCAATGCAGTACAGAGGGAAAACTCCCGGAATCTCGTCCATAGTCCCAATCTAAATATGAGATGCAGTACAGGGGGAAAGCTCCCGGATCTGTGTCCGTAGTCCCAATTTAAATATGTGATGCAGTATAGGGGGAAAGCTCCCGGATCTCTGTCCGTAGTCCCAATTTAAATATGTAGTGCGGCACAGGGGGAAAGCTCCCAGATTTATGTCCATAGTACTGATTTAAATATGCAATTTTCACGACCCCAAATCCAGGCCAGTCGTGACGGCGCCTATCATGGAACTAGGCCAGCCAACACTTCACTCAAATCATAATAAATTCCCATAAAAGTTTCCTTTTAAACATTTATAAATAGATAAATCTATACTGAACATTTAAATACAACCCCCGAGAACCCGGAGTCACTGGTCATGAGCATCTACATAAATATACAACTCAACGAAAATAAATTCTATAATATTAAACAAGAGAGGGCGCAGGACTGCGGAAGTATGAAGCCACCTTGCGAACCTCCGAGGATCTCTGGAACAAATATACAACTCACCCTGCCCTAACACCTGAATTTGCACACAAGGTGCAGGGAGTAATGTGAGTACGCCAACTCAGTAGTAATGAAAATAAATCAGGTTTGAGCAGCAAGAAACACATAAAATCAATGTCATCCAGCCACAATATACACAGCCTTTCTTTCCAACAGTATAACATAGATATGTGAAATCATCATGTCTCAAATCATTTTCAGAAAGATCCTTTAAGGAAAGTATATTTTTCAACAACTTCAACCAAATGGTTTAGTATAAAAATGCAATGAATCATATAGAGGCCCCTCGGGCAAAACATATTTCTTAAGCTCAGAGTGTGAGTAGTAAATCATCAGTAGCCCCTCGGGAAAAACATATTTCATAACTCAGTGTGAAAGTAGTAAAATCATCAGTAGCCCCTCGGGCAAAACATATATCATAATCAGCCTCTCGGGCAAAACATGTACCATAATCGGCCCCTCGGGCATGACTCACGGTCACTCATAATTAATCACTCAGCACCTCACAGTCACTCATGCCTCCCAATCACTTGTCACTCGGCACTCGGCACTCGCACTCGGTAGGTACTTGCGCTCACTAGGGATGTGTACAGACACCGTCTTCGGAGGGGCTCCTTCAGCCTAAGCGCTAAATAAACAGCGAAATCATGGCATCAATCACTCTCAGGCTCTCGGCCTGTCTCATATCATAAATATCGTCACAATCAGGCCCTTGGCCTCACTCAACACCTCACCATCACTCTGGTCCTCGGCCACACTCAGCAGAACCACTCGAAAGGCCCCTCGGGCGAATCAGTAAAAATAGGGTATTCGACCCAAAACATCAGTTTAAATCTCAAAGTGGTGTATATCATGCTGAGTTTCAAATAAAATAGTATGCACAATAATGCTGAGTAAAAATCAACAACAGGTACTGAGCAAAACAGCGGTAAAACGCCCTTAAAGGGTCTAAACAGATCGGCACGAGGCCCTAAACACGGCTTATAGCCCAAATATTTCACAAATCTTTAGAACATAATTTAACATAAGATTTTTAGTAAATATGCAACTCATTAGTTGCCGCTGAAAGGACCTAGTCCAATCCAAAAATCAGTACGTGCCACATACTCGTCATCCAACATGTGCGCCATTCCGAAAATCAGTAGGAAATATGTAGTCCAGGGTTCCATACCCTCAGGACAAGATTTATAACCATTACTTACCTCTACCGGGCCACAACACTAGTTTGTATGCTCTTGCCCCTCAAATTGGTTCCCGATTGCTCCGAATCTAGCCAAAACCAGTTAACATTATCAATATATACTCAAGGAACACAACCCAATCGAAAATTATCAATTTATACAAGAATCTCGAAATTCGGCCAAACCCGAGCCCTAGGCCCACGTCTCGGAATCCCATAAAAATTACATCACAAGAACCCTTATCCTCCCACGAGTCTGTACATTACGAATAACACTAAAATCGGACCACAATTGCCCACTAAAATCACCAAAAGAAATTTCCAAATCTTTCCTCCCATTTTTTCGAAATTCTCTACTTAATTCCTCCAATTGCATGGTGAAAATCAAGACAAATTCATGAAATAAAACCAAAAATTATTGAAGAACACTTACCACAAGAATCCCACTGAAAATCTCGTCGAATTCCTTCTTCTCCCGAGCTCTCTAATGGAACATTGAGTTATGGCCAAAAACCGCCGATTAGAACTTAAATGCTTTCTGCCCAGCTTATTTTCTTCGTCATGAACGCGTCACCGGGACCGCGTTCGCGAAGCACAAACTGGCTCCCCCCTTCTCTTAACCCTACACGAATGCGTCAGAACCATCGCGAACGCGATGCCTTACCTGACTTGCCCACCGCGAACGCGTACCATCCACGCGAACGCATAGACCAAAAACCCTTGGGGGTCCCCAAACCCCCACTCTTCTTCGCAAATTATCACGCTCAACTATGTCTAATAAAAAACTAAACGGGCATTGCAAATATAATCCGGGATATTATGCCTAGAGTCGATCCCACATGGAATTTACGTATCAATCAAGTCTTTAGAATACACAACTTTTACTCAGTCAATTCTCTGAAGACTTTTTAACATAACTTGGTGATGTTTTACTAATTTTACTGACAATAATAATAACTAGCAATTACTAACAATGTGTTGAAAACAATGATGATAAAGATCTATGGTTATGGTTCCCCCCATTGATGAACTTACTTCTCGGATACTTCTTGTAGTTTGATTAGTTGTCTCTTTCAATCCTGAACACTCTATCTACCATAAATTTCTCTAAAGTAATTTTGATAATTTACTATACGCACTCTTTCAAGTTACGCTAGCTAGATTGCATTACNTCTCAAGTAATTATGATAATTTACTATACGCACTCTTTCAAGTTACGCTAGCTAGATTGCATTACAGTTCACTTTAGATTGCCCCGAGGTATCGCTATCTCCAATCCAACCTCTAAACAGCCGGTTATGACTTTCGTCTATACTCTGGGAGTGGTGTTGTTCAAACAATTACCTAAATATGCACTCTCTCTCAAGTAGATACACACTAGTTAGGCACATCTAATTGATGGCCATTCAATTAGCTACAATAAGAATGTAATTGAACAAATAGAGATGAACAATCAACCAAACTATATTAATATCACCACAAGTTAGTCCCCCAACGGGTTCCACCAAAACCCTAGTTAAGATTTTAGCTAAACATGTTCATAAGAATCAAATCCAAAATAGCTTGTATAATTGAATTTTAGAGTAATGAACTAAGGAGATAAAAAAATGTTTTTGCTTTGCTGAGTAGTAATCCACAGGTTTTTCTTCACTTTGATGATTTCCTCTCTTCGAATCCTTTGTATGTCTTCCGATCCTCGTTAAGTTGTGTTTTAGAGGTCTATTTATATGTTTAGGACAAACCCTAAACGTGTAGAAGACTTCTATTCCAACCGGGAAACACTTAAACTCGTCAAAACTCGGAACTGACCGAAACAGGGGCCTGGCGTTTGGGCCCTGGCGCCTAGCTAACGCTAGGCTAAGGCTGGCGTCTGGGCTCTAACGCCTGGCAAATTCCAGGCTAAGGCTGGCGTTTGGACTCTAACGCCTGGCTAACGCCAGGCAGGGTCAGGCGTTTGGGCTCTGGCGCCCGACTATAGCCCGGTGCACTCCTCCTCACATCTTGAGCGTATTTTCGATGTATTTGCATCCATTTAGCTCGGTTTCCATCTCCAATTCACCTACACATGAAATAGACTCTATTATGCACATAAAAAGTGTATTTTTATCATTAACGCACATAAAATGTAGGGCATATAACATGTTAAACCATGAATTCTAGCCTCACACCAATACCCCACACTTAAACATTTGCTCGTCCTCGAGCAATCACACTACACTCATGTACACAACTTATTAAGCAAATCTCTTAACACGTTATACCAAGAATATTTAAAATAGTTCAAGCACAAAGGTGTGACATCCTCGCCTCAATAATCGACTCACAAATACCATGCTTTATTCACAATTCACTAACTACTCTAACATAGAGGTCAACAACTTTACCTTTCCTTCATAAATCATGTGCCCTCACCA
>ML307200.1:82341-158501 GCA_005239505.1 Nicotiana paniculata | reverse complement strand
TCGACATCTTTTGGGACAACTCATTTCCTTTTGGGAAGGGGTATGGAATTTGAAGAGTCGCCATCTAACAGATTTAAGGTGCGTTAGGGCACCTAATGCAAGTAACTCATAAACCGGTTTACATTACCGGAGATTGGGTAAGGGCTCAAAATTACCTTGAGGGGAAGGTGTTAGGCACCCCTCGAGGTCCACAACGGTGGGTCCCGGCCAAACTCATTTTAGTGAATTACTCATAAAGCAATTTAAACAAGTAAAGATCATTTTAAAACGGAAATAAAGGGAGTACTAGGTTTATTAGCCTATAGGATCACTTTTGTGCAATACTCGGTAAACTTTCTCCAAATAGAGGTGTTACGCGTAGCATTAGCGCACAGGTCATCACATCCTTTACTACCCAATTACCCTCCCCTTAATTATTACTTAAGAGATTCTAATTGAATACGTACTCTATGCGTGCATTACCCTCCCCTTTACCTATGGCCCTGGAGGTGTTTAGGACCTCTATTAAGGTGGTTCTAGACTCACCTATAGTGCTTAAAAGGAGAAACAAAACAGATAGGACTATCATATAACAAAGCAGTCAAAGGCTCACATTTAACTCCATAAATAAGTAAATAATTGCACGTCTCAAACAGCAATTTTAAACACTTTAAAGTCCTATAGCAGGCTATCTAGGTGAGAACAAAAGCAGAATATGCAGCATTTGTTAAGGCGAGGCAGTGAACACCTAATCAATTTGCCTACTGATTTTTATGGCTTATTGAATCTGGGCAGTTTATAAGCAGTCATACAAACATAATTCAGAACTTCAGAATTTCAGTTGTCCTACAGGCTTGCCCAGATGTGGATTAGCGGTATCCTCTAAACATGTCATCTAAGCATTAATCAGGACCATAACTCTAAACCAGTGATTGATTTTAAACATGCAGTTTTTATCCGTTTAGACCCTATGTTGTCTATGTGCTGAGGATGATCACAAGCATAAACACAGAAATTGATTTTATGTATTTATCTCTATAAGCATGATACTAAGTGTTGGAACTGCTCTTATACTTATAGGGATGTTGGTTAGATGAGGAAACTGATTTTTAATATGTTTTACCTATAGGCATGATATCTAAGCGAGTGCAAGACGATCTCTAATACACAGAATTGGTAAGTGGCCTAGAAACAGAATTTCTAATGCACCTGTGAGAAAGCAGGATTTTTTAGAATGAAAAGTAGAAATTAAGACAAATGACGAGATGAGTCCTATAAACATGATTTCTAATGCACATAACAGTCCTATAGGCATGGTTTCTAATGCATGTAGATAATCATAACAACCCTATGGGCATGATTTCTACCCGATCCCCACAAAATATATAAAAGTCCCTCCCAGTTTTACTAATATCCAATATCTGTTTTTTACAAGAATTATTATTACAGACCAAGTGTAAATAAATTACAAAATGAAATCACTACACTATAGGGTGCCTGGATAGGCCCAAAATAAAACCTGGAAAACCAGGCCTTCACCCAAGTCTGAAATGCCAGTATCTCATAGTACCAAAATGGTATCCTGGTGTGTCAAATTTCCCAAGGGCCTCAAGGACCCCGGCCTACGCTCACACCAGGAAACCTTTAAAGAAATAGTTTTGTGCATAAGTGTGGAAGAGCCAGCCCCAATGTGTCAGAGTTCGGAGGAGTCTCATGGGCTCCTAGGCAGTGCTCACACTGGAGGGGTAGGACCCTAGGTATTCTAAGAGTAGGAGTTGGAAATAGTATATGAAAATAGGGAATAGTTTTAAGAAAATAGTTTAGAAGTAAAATAAGAACAAACAGAGTCATTACAGCACTCTGAGTTCAAACAAAGACTTACAGCAATCAAACAAAGGACAAAAACAGGATCACAACCATTTCAGACAAGCTTCAGATTGCTTAGATTCAACTTAATCCATTAGTTATCACTAAGTGGGACACATAGCATGCTGGGAAAAGAATAATAAACAGAAAACTATACAAAGAAGGGTAGTAGGGGTTGGGAACATAGAAGTCATTAGTCAGGAACACATAAAACAGGGTGAGAGTGAAAGCATGTTGATTAACAAGGACATAGAGCAGGCAGGGGCAGGTTGATATCTCATAACAACCAGGTTCCATAATACTCAATAGGACATAGCATATTGATTAAGAGCCATAAACAGGAAACATATAAGTCTAACTGCATGTGATAACAGCCTGATTACTGAATGGGACATAGCAACAGAAATGATCATGCTGATTTAAAGCAATAGACAGGAAAGTCATAGAATTTCGGCTTCACAGAAGCATTCATGCTAACCAAGGTCAATAATCAGGAAGGACATAAGTAGTCATGCTAATTGAGATCAACACACAGAAAAGACATGGATTAAATTACACATAAGTGGTTACTAATTGAGGTCGATAAGCATGGGAGATAGGAGTTTAAACACAGAAGTAAACATGCTGATTTAAAGCAATAAACAGGAAAGACACATATCTAAATACAGAAGTAGAGCATACTGAAAAGCACATAGGTTTAATCTTCATAGCATAATGAATGACAATAGGAGTGGAGACATACCAGTTAAAGATAGCAAAACAGAAGGTGAAAGTATGCAGAACTCAGTGGTCTAGCCTTGGCTTTCAGCCGGCTAGACAGTGTAGTAAACACAAGTAGCAGAAGGGTTTGAATGAGAGCAAAGTTGGTGTGTGTATGTTTTTCTTTCTAAATTGTGTTCATGTTTAGAAGAATCAGAGTGAGAGTTTTTATAGCACTTAGTAAAAGTAAAATAAATAAGACAAAAATAACTCAGAGTTCATAAACGGGGTAATCAAATAAATCAACCAGTTAATTGGGGGATTTAACCAATCAATTCATACAGAATATCTGGGAGAGACCCCCTAGAATAGGGAGAGTCAATTAACGATATAAATTAGGGTTCAAATAAGGTAAGAAATCAATCACATACCATGTGGGAGTCAAGTAAACCCCCTAAATCAGACTAATAGTCTAATTAAGACAAGTATTACTAATTAAAGTCACAAATAAGGAAATAGGTAAAATCACAGAGAAATACTGATTTTAATAGGAAAATATAATTCGAACCCTAAATAGAATCAGCCAAAATATTTGATTGACAGAAATAAACACATAACGGAAAGAAGATTGAGGTAATTAGTGCAATAAATAGCAATTAGTCAAAGCGATAAAGAATAATCAGATTTAAACACTTGATAGTTAAAAAACCCTTTTGAAGAAACTTAGGACGAAACCCTGATTTTAGAAAAGCACTAGAATCAAGTAGCAATAAAGAAAACAGAAGATTTTTGAGGAAAAATATCAAATAGCACTTAAAATGTTTCAAGTTTTCAAAAATCTGAACAGACCCAAGTAATCATTAGGCTAGGTTTTTTTGAAAATGATAGAGGTGAATGAAAACTTGTTTAAAACCATATATACGAACCATAAATAAGAAGAAATTACTACTCACAAACGAAAATGGCCATAGACAGGCCTGTGAAAAGGTTTTCGAACAAAACCAGGTTGAATCTCTTTGAAATTCTCTTAGAAATCGATGAAGTCGAACAACCAGAAGATGTAGAAGGCCGGCAAGGGCCGGAAAATACAAGGACACCTCATGAACGGTGAGATTTTTCGGTGAACGGCAACTAGTTTTAGGGAGCGTCTAAGAGAGAAGGTGTCACGACCCTAAATCTAGGCCAGTCGTGATGGTGCCTATCTTGGAACTAGGCCAGCCAAAACTACACTCGAATCATAATAAGCTTCCATTTGTATCTTTACTATATTTATTACCCATAAGGGTTTCCTTTAAACATTTATAAGACGGTTAAAGTTATACTAAATATTAAATACAATCCCCCGAGAACCCGGAGTCACAGGTCATGAGCATCTACATAAAATATATAACTCAATGAAAATAAATTCTATGATAGTAAGCAGGAGAGAGAGCAGGACTGCGGGCGCATGCAGCTACCTCGCGAACCTCCGAGAATCTCTGGAAAAGATAGACAGCTCACCTTGCCCTAACACCTGAATCTGCACACAAGGTGCAATGGGTAATGTGAGTACACCAACTCAGTAGTAATGAAAATAAATTAGGTTTGAGCAGCAAGAAACACATAAAATCAATGCCATCAATTAATAAGATGCACAGCTTTTCTTTCCAACAGTATAACATAGATATATGAAATCATCATGCCTTAAATCCAACTTCAGAAAAATCCTTTGAAAAATGTATATTTTCAACAACTTTAAACCGAAAGATTTAGTATGAAAATGAAATGAATCATATAGAGGCCCCTCGGGTGAAACATATTTCATAAGCTCAGAGTGAAAGTAGTAAAATCATAAGTAGCCCCTCGGGCAAAACATGTATCATAATATGCCCCTCGGGCATGCCTTACAGTCACTCATAATCAGCCCCTCGGGCATACCTCACCATCACTCGTAATCAGTCACTCAGCACCTCACAGTCACTCATGCCTCCCAATCACTCGCCAATCATCACTCGTCACTCATCACTCGGCACTCGGCACTCGACACTCGGTGCGCTCACTAGGGTGTGTGCAGACTCCGGAGGGGCTTCTTCAGCCCAAGCGCTAATATCAAGCCACCTCGTGGCGTATCATATCCTCACAATCAGGCCATCGGCCTCACTCAGCAAAACCTCTCAAAAATCCCCTCGGACAAATCAGTAAAACAGGGTACTCGACCCAAAACATCATTTTTAAATCTCAAGTAGTGTAAATCAGGCTGAGTTTCGAAAACAGTAAGCACAATGCGGCTGAGTGAAATCATCAATACATAGTGAGGAAAACAGCAGTAAAAAGCTCCCAAGGGGTCTAAACAGATCGGCACAAGGCCCCAACCACGGCTTATAGCCCAAATATTTCAACAATCTTTAGAACATAATTTAACATAAGGTTTTGAGTAAAACATTCAACTCAATAGTTGCCGCAGAGAGGACCTAGTCCAATCCAAAAATTAGTGCGCGCCACATACTCATATTCGACATGTGCGCATTCTAAAATCAGTGAGAAATACGCAGTCTGGGGTTTCATACCCTCAGGACAAGATTTATAACCATTACTTACCTCTACCGGGCCACAACACTATCCCGCTATGCTCTTGCCCCTCAAATTGGCTCCCGATTGCTCCGAATCTAGCCAAAACCAGTTCAACATCATCAATATATACTAAAGGAACACAACCCAATTGAAAACTATCAAATTATACAAGAATCTCGAAATTCAGCGAAACCCGAACCTCGAGCCCACGTCTCGAAATTTGATAAAATTTGCATCACTAGAATCCTCATTCCGTTACGAGTCTACCAATACCAAAATTACCAAAATCCGACCTCAATTGCCCACTCAAAACACCAAAAGAATTTTCCAAATTTTCCTCCCATTTTTCCCAACTTTTCTACTTTAATTCCTCAAATTGCATGGTGAAAATCAAGACAAATTCATGAAACTGAACCAAAAATGATTGAAGAACACTTACCACAAGAACCCTGCTGAAAAGCTCGTCCAAAATGTCCTTTCCCTGAGATCTCTAATGGAAAAACAAGTTATGGCCAAGAACCCCCGAAATAGATCTTAAAAACTGTCTGCCCGGGCCTCTTTCTTCACTGCGATCGCGGAAGCTCCCACGCGATCGCGAAGAACAAATCTGCTTCCCCATCAAATTACACTACGCGATCACAGATATCCACACGCGATCGCGATTCAGCAGGACATAAACCCACGCGATTGCAAACCACTCTACGCGATCGCAAAGAACAATGGCTCAGCCCACTCACGCACCCTTTAACTCTATGCGAACGTGAACAATACCACGCGATCGCACTGCACAACAAACCTCACACTCACGCGATCGTGATCGCGACCTCCACCACGCGACCGCATATAAAAAAATCCTACCATCCCCATCTAGGTCTACGCGATCTCAAACACCCTCCTGTGATCGCGTAGAAGGAAGCCAGAAACTCACACCAGCAAAAGTCTGCCTAGTTTTCAAGCCAAGAGTTGGTCCGTTAACCATTCGCAACACACCCGAGGCCCTTAGGACCTCAACAAAACATACCAACATATCCCATAACGTCATTCAAACTTAGTCGAGCCTTCGAAACACCAAAAACAACGCAAAAATACTGAAATCACATCAAATTCAAGCTTTTGAACTTTGGAACTTCCAAATTTCGCCAACTACACTGAAACCAACCAAAACACCTTTGATTGACCTGAAATTTTGCACACATACTCAAAATGACATTACGGGCCTGTTCCAACTTCCAGAATTCCATTCTGACCCCGATAGCCTATTTCCCACTGCCGACCGGAAATCGCCAAAAATAAACTTTCGCCAATTCAAGCCTAATTCTACACCGGACATCAAAACTTCATGCCGAACACACTCCTAAGTCCCAAATCACCTAAAGAAGCTATCCGAGCCATAAAATTTGCATTCCGATGTCGTTCACCAGTAAGTCAACTCTCAATTGAATTTTTCAACTATTAGGCTACCTTAAGAGACTAAATGCCTCAATTCTCACCATGACCACTCTAAACCTGAACCAACCGACCCAACACACGTAAATGAAGTTGAACCTCCTAAAATGAAGCAGAAACGGGGCTAAACTCTCAGAACGATCGGCCGGGTCGTTACAGAAGGGGAGGGGTTAGGAAACGAAAACGGCGGGGGAAGGGAACATGAGGGGGTTTAGGGTTGGCTTTAGGTTAAAAAGGAAGTAATTAATGTGGATCGTTGATCTTAGAGATCAACGGCCACGATTAGAGAAGGGTTTGGGTCGGGTAGATACAGAATTGGGTCGGGGGGCGAATTGGGCTATGTTTTAAGATATTTGGGCTGGTATAACTGGCTAGGTCCGAAAATTAAAAGAATTAAAAGGGCTATTTGTTAAATACCCAATTAATCAATAAAATATTTGTAAAAATAATTAATAAATTATAAAAAATGATTTTCATGCATAAAATGATTTAAAATAATTACTCAACATTATAAAAATATAAAAAGATATTTTCTGGTGAAATAATGTAACAATGCATACATGGGCTATCATTGCAAAGTTATTGCGATGATAACCCAAAAAATGTAAATGTGGCTATTTATGAAATAACTAAAGCTTAGTATAAATATAAATAGTAAAATTAAGCCATAAAATTGTTATAAAGTCATTTGTGATGCAATTAGTAATTATTTATATAATAAAAATACTAGGATAAATTAATAAAATCCTTAGAAAAATGCAAAAATTATGGAAAAATATTAGTTGATGCTCATGTACTATTTTGAAGATAGATATGCGTTTTAAAAAATAATATAGGGAAAAATTGGATATCAACACGCATCATCTGCTTCGTCATCCGTCACATCATTAAAAGCTTGATGGGCGTTCATCTGTGCATGTGGGCATTCATTATTCCAATGTGGACTGCCGCAATGACGGCATCCTGCAGAGGGCTTTCTCCCCCGATCATTGTTTTTTGACGCAGCACTATTGCTGCCTGAGGGAAGGGCCTAGATTTGGTTGCACTCCGATCTCCTCCACTTCTTCTAGGGCCACCACTGCTAGGCTAGCCCTCTTTGTATCCCGCTCAGATAGCCGTTTGAGGCCTACTCTTCCGAGTTTCCACTTGATAGTCCCCTAGTCATTCCGCTACTCGGATCGCCTCGGGTAGGGTATCTACCCTTTGCCTTTGCAGCTCCATACGGGCATAAGGTTTCAACCCTTCCAGGAATGTGAAGAGTTTTTCTTTGTCCCTTATGTCACGTATGTTCATCATGAGCGCAGCAAATTGTCCCACATAATCCCGCACTAATTTTGTCTGTCGGAGCACCCGTAGCTTTCTCCTTGCACTGTACTCAACATTTTCAGGAAAGAACTGTAGGTGTATGGCTGCCTTCAGTTCTGCCCATGTCTCTAGAGCATATTCACCGGCCCTGATGGCTTCATACTTCACCCGCCACCAAACTTTAGCATCACCTTGAAGATACAAGGCAGCAGTTGCTACCTTCTTAGCTTCTTCTAGCCCCCTCCCCCCATAGCATCGAAGTACTGTTCGATGTCAAAAATGAAGTTTTCCACTTCTTTAGCATTCCGAGCTCCACTGTATGGATTTGGCTCAGGAATTTTTAGTTTTTGTGCCACGCGGCCGAGGTTCACAGCACCCCCGATTTGGTTTCTGCCTCCTCGAAGCAGGCCTTGAAGCAACATTGACAACATAGAGCTGGCCTATCAAGTTGTCTATAGTTTGTTGCATGGTAGTCACCCTGTCCGCCTCTTATGCCCTGTAGCCTAAATCCTCGGCACACTCCTGTTGGAGGCCCTCGAATTTACCAAAAACTTTGGTTGCCTTTATGGTTGCCGTTTGTCGGTCTTCTTCAGAGTCGCGACTAATGTTTTCTATGTCAACTTTGGCCTGGAGCATTCTACGGTCTAGGTCGCCCAACCTTTGTACTAGCTGGTTATTAGTTCAGGCATCTTTTCCATGATGGGTTGTAATACGTCAACCGTCTCTTCAAGGGCCGCAATGCGGTCCCAATATCCACCATGGTCAAAAATGGTGGTAATTGCAATGTGTTCCCTCGTCCGATGTTGAGCATAGGCTCTGATACCAACTGTTACGCGGCGCCTTCCTGAGATTCCCTGGAAGGACAACATAAGGCTAAGCAGTTGATGTCAGTCCAGTTACTGTCCACCAACTGAGGTCCCTTCCGTACGATAGATAAGATTGTCAGTGTCGTACGGGAAAACCATTGTCAAGAGCAATTTAGAAAAAAAAAATGAGAATTGAGAATGAAATAAAGCTTGATTGCATTAATGAAAGCTATTACAGAAAAGCAACACGGCATCGAGGGGGAGAGACACTAGTATAGAGAATTGTTTGCTTGATAGAAAGATTGATTGCTTGATCCCCCCTAATAGTGCTGAAAAAAATAAACCAAAGTTACAAGACATGACCTAACTAAGCTAGAGCAACATAATGGAAGTACATGGAATAAAACTACTCTATATAATGAAAAAGACTTAGTTTTCGACAAGGTAGAAACATGTCCGTTGTCAGCAACCTTGTCTTTGGCATCACGATCTGCGTGCGCAGTGTTATCTGCGCGTGCGACGCTGTTGGCATCTACTTGTGGTTGGGCACTAGCGAGGGATATCGGTGGGGCGACATAGGCACATGTTCGCTTGTCAATTGGTGCAGCCAAGACCACGGGGCCGTTCGTGGCGCTAGGTGCTGGGAGACTTGCCATGACGCCACGGGGCACGTCCAAGGGGTCATGGGGCATGGCTGGAAAGTCGCCCATGGCAGTAGGAACGCACGAAACAAAAGGCGAAAACTCCAATATAGTGAACCTAAGTCCCCATTAGAGGTGGCAAATCTTACCCAAACTCATTTGGCCCGTCCAACCTGCCCAAGTTTTAGTGGGCGATGGTAGGCTAGAAATTTAGCCGTAGTATTGCACTCTAGTTACTGTATTTTATGTTTGTTTGAGATTAAATGATAGTCAATTACACTTATTACGTGTTTTATGCCTTGCGGAAAATGATTCTTGTTGATACCCAATTTTTCCCACATATATTTTTAAAAATGCATATATACCTTAAAATAGTTCATGAGCATCATCAAGTATTTTTCTAGAATTTTTAAAGGTTTTAATCAATTTATTACTACATTTTATTACATTAATCGGCCTATTTTTCGTTAAATCTTTTACTTACCTAAAACTAGGGTTTTAACCCTCTTTAGTCGGACCAGATTTGGTTCAATCTTATGTTTTTATTTAATAACTCTCTGTCTATACTCATTTTTTTACTAAAGCATTTTATTCTGTACTTCTTACTTTATCGATTTTTATAGCTTACCTTAAATTAGGGTTTCGAACCTTTTATTTAGGGCCCGATCTGTTTGCTTATGTGAATATGTTCTCGTCTATGTTCATTCCATGAAACATGTGACTTTTACCCTTGTTTTCTCCGCTGATTTTATGGTTTACCCAAAAAATTAGGGTTTTGAAATCTTTTACTGAGATTTTAGTCTTTCTTTTTTGTATGGTACTAATATTTCCTTTTTGGTTTGATTTACATGTTCTCATTATTCCTTTACCTTATTTTATCCGGCATTTGACTGTTGATTTATTCTGTATAATACTTTCCTTAATCCAAGTAGTGCTTGCCTGATTATACGATGTTATGCTTTGCTAATTGATTGAACCTGACTTTAATTGATTCTAGAATTATTTTCATTCCTTATTTGTGTATGTTTGATCTATTACCTTTATATGTCAACCTAATTGAGTATTATTTAAAATCTTTCTCCTTCTCCCCTTTAGGACAGACTCGAACTCTTAGATTCTCACTAAAAACTTAGGCTCTCTTATTCTGATTTCTGTGCTAAATGTCTCTGGTTTTGGCCGGCTGAAAGCCAAGGCCAAGTGGTTCTAGAGTTTAAATTATGTGGCATATTTACTTGCTTTCTCACTTAACTCGTATGCCTTAACCCTTTGTAATTTCATTCTTTATGCTTTGCTCGACTAGCATGCTTTAATTCCCAGTTTGATTCTGTCCTTTACATGATTCTATGATCCCATTTAGTAACACTGTTAATTTAGGATTAAGTTCTTTTGAATAATATGAATCCTCTCATAAGTTATCCTAAGGTTTAATTTATTACATGCACTAATCTTACACCCATTCTGAACTTTGCACACTATAAACATATAATAACTTAGTTTGTTGCTTAACTCCTCTGCCATGTCTGTTTATTTCATGTATCTGGTCGACTCAATTATTTTGGCTAACTGTTTCTGTGATGATTGTCCTAAGTACTACTTTAAATATTTAACTTAACTAGACTTCAATTGATTTGAGTTATGTGTTTCAGCATGAATTATGTTTGTTTTCCTTGGTGCAGTTCTGCCTGCAACTCTATGTTCTGAATCCTGCTTCTTCTTAAATCCAACTGCTTTAAAACCTTCCCCTTCTCCCTTTCGTATACTGATTTTAAAACCCCACTCCTAGTCCCTTAGGTTCTCAACCACCCCAGTGTGAGCACTGCCTAGGGTCCACATGAGACTCCTCTGAACTCTGACACACTGGGGGCTGGTTTTCCAATATCTTATGAATTTCTTTCTGAATGTGTGGTTCTAGTGTGGGCATTGCCCTTGGGTCCCTGAGGCCATTGGGAACTCTGACACACTGAAAACCTGTTTCCAATGGACTGTGGAGGAATCACTGTGCTATTATTATGTTGGAAGGCCTGGTTCCTAGGTTTATTTGGGCCTATGAAGGCTCCCTATAGTGTAACTATTACCATTATGTAATTCATTTGATATTCTGGACTGTAATAACTTTGTAATAACAAATTTAGGGATATTTAGTGAAGCTGGGGGAGGGGTTTACATATATATTTTGTTAAAACTGGGTAGAAATCCTGCCTATAGGATTTAAATATGTTGATTGAACTATGTGAGTACCATATTATGTTTAGAAATCTTGCCTATAGGACTTTCACGATCATTTTGATCTTGTATTTTATATTTGCATACTAGAGATCCTGCTTATAGGACTTTCGTTTAATTCTGTACATTAGAAATCCTTTTCATATGATCTATACATGTTTTCAACAAACGTGCATTAGCAATCATGTCTATAGAACCTTGTTGTTTGAGATAATTATCTTTCCTGGCAATTCGTTTAAATTATGCCAATATACAGTTAATAGATATCATGCCTATAGGACTAAAAATCAGTTTTAAACTTAGAGATCCTGCCTATAGGGTTTAAATCGATCCAGTTACTAGATATCATGTATATAGGACCAAAACCAGTTTCAAATTTAGAAATCATGCCTATAGGGTTAAAATCAATCCAGCATTTAGAAATCATGCCTATAAGGTTTAGGTCAATTCAGCATTTAGAAATCATGCCTATAAGGTTTAAGTCAATTCAGCAATTAGAAAGCATGCCTATAGGATTGAAAAAGGAATAAAACATGTCTTTATAAGTTAAAATCGGTGCTACACTTAGAAATCATGTCTATAGGTCTATAATCAACAAGCTTGTAGAAATCATGCCAATAGGATTCTGTCGATCGATTCTGAATTCAATCACTATTGTCAATCACTTAGGCAATATATTTGTAGGACTTAATAATAATTTTGGGTTTATAATTGTGACATATTACTGAAGTGCCCAGATTCATGATGAATAAAATCAGTAGGCAAACAAATAGGTCTTAATACTCGCCTTAATAAAACTGTCTCTGCACTATATTTTCTCGCACAGATATCCTGCCTATAGGATCCCAAAGTTAATAAAGTTTGTTGATTCAATTGCGTGCTTTTGTTGTTTATGTGTGGAGGTCAATGTGATCCCATACTTGTTCTTTATCTGAAAGTCCTATTTGTTTTTGTTAGTCGCCTAGATTTCACATTTTTATGTAACATAAGTTGGTCTAGAACTATCCCAAATAGAGGTCCTAATACCTCCAGGGCCATAGAAAAGGGACGGGTAGTGCACGCATAAGGAACGGGCTAGAATCTACTAGAACGCTTAGGTAACAACTTAAAGATAGTAATTGGGTAGTAAGGAGATGGTAGTTCGTGTGCTAATGCTATGAGTAATACCCCGACTTGAGGGAGTTACAACGTATTGCATGGAATGATCCTATAGGCTAAAAAGCTTAGGATCCCCCCCCCATACTCCTGTTTAAAATAAATTGAATATGGTATTTGTCAAGATTGTTTTTCTTCCCTTTTTAGACTAATTCGCTTAATTTAAGTTCGGTCGGGACCCACTGTTGTGGACCTCGAGGGGTGCCTAACACCTTCCACTCAAGGTAATTTGAGCCCTTACCCAATCTCTGGTGATGTAAATTGGTTATATAAGTTAATTGCTCTAGGTGTCCTAACACACCTTAATCTGTTAGGTGGTGACTCTTCCAATTCCTTACCCATCCCAAAAAGAGGAATTGTCCCAAAAAATGTTGAAACCCGATTTCACGAGAAAAAGGGGGGTGCGACAGCATGGCGACTCTGCTGGGGATATTCTTAGGCTCTTACCATAACGAACCTAATTTTGTGAATTAGTCCTCACACATGTCTTTATTATTCCGCTGGTACTTGCATACCCCTTCCCTTTCCTACTTTATGTGAATTTATTTTCCTATCTTCAGTCATTTGCATTTTCTCTTTCCTGTTTTATTACTCTTTACTATGGAAACTGACTTGTCTCCTTGTTTTCCTTTCTTAACGCCTTTATAATTATTGAATACCGCATTTATCATTTTTTTTATCATCGTGCAAATACATGACAACGTGCTATTTTCTGTTTGCATAAATCATGATCAACATCATATTCCACTCATCAGTAATTAAAACCATAGCAACACTTGATGAGTGTTTGCGCTCTTCCTATATATCACATTTTGAATTCAGAAAGGCTTATTTTCGGTAAAACTAGTCGATCAGCGGTGCAACCGACGGCTCCGTACCTTTCCCCCTCAAGTTGTCTGCTTGAGGTACCAGTCTAGACCTCTATAAAAACCTTACTCTGATTATAACTGTACATGCATCATGGTCAAACCTAGCTTGTGTTAATATGTTGTCCACATAATAACCCTTTAAGAAAAACCTTGTACAAAGTCCACCGGGGTTTCCATAATCCCAATGGACGCAACCACGATCTATGCATTAATTTGGAGAAATAAGTGCCAATATGCTAAATCGTTAATTTGTTTTGCAGAAAATGAGGCACGAAGTCCCCAGGTTCGGCATGGTCCATAACATACCACCATTGTTGCTGGATTGGTGGGAAGACCTTCCGTCAAGCCATAAAAACCATGTGAAAAGAGTCCTTGGAAACCTACCTTCCTTATTAGATATCCAACCAAACAACATGTTGATCGAAGCTGCCACTATGTTCTGGGACGGAGAAAGGGCCGTATTTCGTTTTGGCAACATATAAATGACCCTCTTTTGGAGGAAATAGGGGGATTCGCTGGACTACCCTGGGACAATCCCAGTTTATTGGCACTGAAAAATCGCACTCCCAAAGGGTTTTTGAAAATGATGGGCTTGAGAAAGAATGACGACTTGGTGTGTCTGAAGAAGTCCTACATACCGTTCGACTTCCTTTATGAACGATACGATCACAGCAAATCTTCTCATATCTTTCATGATGAGTTCTCTATCACTTCCTTGGGTTGGATTCATCACAAGATTTTCGTGTTCATGGTAACCAAAGCCTTAATGGAGGGAATCGAGGGGAAAACATATACTATTGTCTGTATGATTATAGCAAACATATATCGGGCCTTAGATTGCTGCCTGAAGGGGTTCAAACAATTCGAGGGTTGTAATTTGCTACTACAAATTTGGTTGCTAGAACATCTGCAGAAAGGTCAATACCGCCAAGAGTTTCCACGAAGGCTGTGAAATGATCACATAGATTTTCATCACCCCAAGAGAATGACATTTATCCCAGACAGGTTTGCTCAACCGGAGAATGCTACAGAATGGGTGCAATTTTTCGACAACCTGACTGAGGACCAGGTTCACTAGATGTTCGAATGGTTCCACAATAGTGAGTTCTTCATCAGATTTAGGGATGTTCCACACTTGGTGTTGATCGGGTTAAGGGGAATACACCCATATGTTCCTATCAGGGTCATGAGACAAGCTGGGAGAAAGCAAGTCATACCGCGAGTCTCCAAAATGAGTCATTACAGGGTGGATTTTCAAGATGACGACATCCCATACAAAATGTGAAGTTCAACATATGTGGCACTTGAAGATTATTGTGGAAAGGAACACCATCGAGCCAGACCGATATCACGTAGGGCATGTGCACTTTTACCCATCATGGGTGGAAAATAGCATAGCGGGAATAGTCGATCCGGGGGTCGGTCGAGTAAACAGATTCATAGATAAAGTTGTTGAAGCACAGGTGAAATACAACAGACTGCGCAAAAGGGTTCGCTAGTCCGAGGCTGAGCATTTGGAGCAACACAAGACTTATATGGAATTGATCAATGAATAGAGGGAAATAGCTACTAGATTGAATGAAAAGCGGGAATATACGGAGCAGGGTCTGATGGAGTTGGAAGGGAAGATGAGAAAAAGAGTCGTACACTGCCAGAATATTGAGGGTTGCAAAGGAGGATATCTAGCAAGGACATACCGGCTGCTGGACATGCGCGACCTAGGGAACCTGATCGATGAAGCCAAGAGAATAAGGCCTGGAGAAGGTCCTTCTAGGAACAAGTAGATTAGGTTTATTTGTTCTTGATTTTCGAATGTAATAAGGTTAAGTGCCATTAGTGACTTATCTTATTTAGTGTCGTTTTAGATTCGTCTTATTTATTAAATTAATGAAATGAGGAAATTATTAGCATTAAATTTCTCCAAATCTACTTGTCGCTAGGTGTGATGACCCAAAAGGTCATCCGTATATTTTTAGCTAATTCTATGTTCCGAGGTCATGAAAAACTCCTTCTATCTTACCTCGATTTGCGTGAGCAGCCCGAGCGTGTAGCCAGGAAGCCTTTATGCGAAAAACTGATAAAAATGATAATTTTGTATTAGAAATTTGAAAAAAGTTGACTTCGGTCAACATTTTTGGTAAACAGACCCGGACCCGTGATTTAAAGGTCCCGAAGGGTCCGTAGGAAAATATGGGACTTGGACGTATGCCCGGAATCGAATTCCGAGGTCTCAAGTCCGAGAAATAAATTTTTAAAAGAAATTGTTTTCTGAAAATAAAAGAGGTTTTTAAAAATAAAATTTTATGTGAAACCTGTGGTATCGGGCCCGTATCTTGGTTCAGGATCCCGGTACAGGTTCGATATAATATTTTTGTCATATTTGTAAAGTTTGGTAAGAAACAGACTTCATTAGATGTGATTCGGACCGTAAATGCAAAATTTAATGTTTAAAGAAGTTTTGAGGAATTTCATTGATTTTTTGTTTAATTCATCGTTTTAGTGTTGTTTTATGTGGTTTGAAACCTCGAGCGAGCCCGTATTAGGTTATAAGACTTGTTTTTGCATTTAGACGGGGTCCCGGGGGCCTCGGGTCTGTTTCGAATAGGTTTCGGGTCCATTTTCCTCACTTTTCCACTGTTGAAAACTGTCATCTGGTTTCTATCTATCTGATCGCATAGAACGATTCGCGATCGCATAGTGCTTTTCTGACTAGCCCACACTTTTCTTCAATGCGTTCACATAGTTCTATTCGCGATCACGGAAGTTCACATTCTCTTTCTTCGCGATCGCATTAACTCAATCGCGTTCACACAATAGAGATTATAGGGTTGGGCAGTAGGCTTGCTTGTTCTTCGCGATCGCATAGAGGCCATCGCGTTCGCATTAGCCTATATCCTTCATATTCTACGATCGCATTCACCAACTCGCGATCGCATAGTGCATTTCTCTAGGCAGTGGATTTTCCTCTCCGCGATCGCATTACTTCCCCCGCGATCGCGATGCTCTAAAATCTGGGCAGACAGATTATATTCCAAAATCGAGGGTTAGGTCATTATTATCATATTTTGACTTCTAGAGCTCGATTTTGGGCGATTTTGGGGGTTTTTCACACAAATCGAATGGGTAAGTTTTCTTCCACTAGAATTAATTATATTTCATGAATTAGTTCTTGTTTATCATTTAATTTGTGTTTTGGGTTGGGAAAATTGTGGGTTTTGAAAGAAAAACTTCTAAGATGTAAATTCATGATTTGAAAGACCAAATGTTATCGTAATTGGATAAATTTAGTATGGGTGAACTCGTATCGGAATGGGTAATCGGAATTTGTAAAATTTGTCGGGTTCCGAGGTGCGGGCTCGGGGGTCGACTTTTGGGTCGATTTTTATAATTTCTTAAAGATTGAAACTTTATTATTTGAAATAGTTCCTTATACGTTTTATGTGTATTTTGAAGTTGTTTTAGTTGATTGTGAGCCGTTCGGAGGTATTTCCTCCCGAGAAGTCTATTTTTGAGTACCCGGTTGTCGTCTTTGAGGTAAGTATCTTTCCTAACCTTGTGTGGGGGAACTACCCCTTAGGATTGAGTCTTCCTTGTTGATTGTAGTCCGAGTATGCAAGGTGACGAGTGTGTACTCGGACTTATTTGCAATTATATTGGCCTTTTAGGATTCATAGGTTCTTATATTACCTATGTATGATTTGTAATTGTTACATTTGAATCCTTGGTTGTTAATTTCATCCCTTCCTATTAAAATTAGAATTTCTTGTTTTTGAATTCCTTCGTTGGATATTTGACTTTACTTGATATAACTGAATATTCTACTTCTTTTATCATCATGCTATATTTTCTTCCTAGATTGCCTAATTGACTATAATTAGTGTCATCTAGCCTTATAGTTCACTAGCCGTAGTTGGAACATCTATTCGTTGGAGTCAAGCATGCCTGTGAGTCTTACATTTTGATTTATATGACTATTCCCTTAAGTTCTACTTAGGTCTAATTATTAGACATTTATGTTATTGGTATTTCCTTGATGTTTCCTATTACTGGGCCTTTGTTGAAGTTGAGTCTATTCGGTGAAGTTAACTGTTTAGGTGAGATTGGTTATAGTTGTTTCCCTTGCTGGGATTGTGTGATTTCTCTTATTATTCTGTAGTTGATGATGTTGTTTGTCTTGTTGACTCCCTTGCCGGGATGTTATAGTTTCTATTATCGTTTATGTTGTTAATGATATTGTTTTCATTGTCGACTCCCTTTCCGGAATGTTGTGATTTATGGTTCTTATTGTTGATTTCCCTTTTTAAATTGTTGTTTATGTTATTTATCACGAGGGGACATTCCGTGCCATGTTATGTTATGTTAGCACGAGGGGACATTCCGTGCCATGTTATGTTCTGTTAGCACGAGGGGACATTCTGTGCCGTGTTTATGTTATGTTAGCACGAGGGGACATTCTGTGCCGTGTTTATGTTAGTTAGCACGAGGGGACATTCCGTGCCGTGTTTATGTTATTTTAGCACGAGGGGACATTCCGTGCCGTATTTATGAATTATTATTTCCGTTGTTCCTGTTTGCTATTTACTGCATTTATTGGAAAGATTTGATATTCCTCCTGTACTGCATGGCAATTTCTGAGTTACGGACTGAGTTCCGGTGGATAAATCTTGAGGAGATTTTGATCAAGGGATTTTATTGAAAAGTATTATTGAAAAAGCAATGGTTTTGAAATGATTATATTTGAATGACTTCTACATCGAAGGGATATTTGAAAAGCACTAGTAGTGCCTAAAATGATAATTGGAAGTCATTATTGGGAAAGCATCTTTGGGAGGTTCCGTATTTTGAAAGAAACTATGTTTTACGTAATTCTCTCTATTAAATATAATTATATCTACTTTTGGAGAAAATATGTTTTCAAAGGAAACTCTTCCATACTAAAATGATTTTATTTGCAAAAGTTTTTCATACGAACTGCTGTTTAAAGATTTCTAGCAGTTATGGATTTTAATGGCTAAGGCCCGATGTGAACAAACCGGCAGGGAGTTGAGTTATTGGTGTTCTCTATTGTATTGTGTTTCATTCGATTCGGCTTGTTTTGCTGTCCATCTTTCTGTGTGTTTTTGTGTTGTTTCGTGATTGGTTTCTTTAATTTTCTTCCGCTTTATATTGTCATTGTTGTAAATTATTCCATGAAGTCTTAGATAGATGTAACTTTCGGTCATTCCTTTATTCATGTTATATATTTTGTAGATCAGTGATGTCTTGACTAGTCCTCGTCACTACTCCACCAAGGTTAGTCTTGATACTTACTGGGTACCGATGTGGTGTGCTCATACTACACTTCTGCACATTTTTGTGTGCAGATCTAGGTATATATTGTAGTAGCTGTGTGGATGATTGCCGAGGAGACTCAAGGTAACTTATTTCTGCATTCGCAGGCTTTGGAGTCACCTTCTTTTTATTTATTATTCATACACTGTTGTATTTATTTCCAAACAGTTGTACTTAGAATTTGTAGAAGATTCGTAGAGCTTGTGACTTGTATTACCGGTTTTGGGAAAGTTTGTACATGCTTTCGAGATTCTATATCGAGACTATTAGTTTTCCTTTTATTATTGTTGTTATTCAGTAACTGTTAGGCTTACCTAGTCCCTAAGACTAGGTGCCATCACGATGCCCAACGGAGGGAAATTCGGGTTGTGACAAGTTGGTATCAGAGCTCTAGGTTCCTAGGTGCTACGAGTCATAAGCGAGTTTAGTAGAGTCTTGCGGATCGGTACGGAGACGTCTGTACTTATCTTCAAGAGGCTACAGAACTATTAGGACAATTTCACTTCCTTCATTCCTATCGTGCGAATTCGTTGATCTTGAAGTTTGAAATTATCGATCTATTCTCTCATCGACAGTGAGAACACGAGCTGCGGTTCCTGATAATGTCACCCCAAATCAAACGTCGCAATGGTCAGAGACAGAGGCCAACGAGGAGTATGTGTCGCAGTTAAGATGCCTACCAGAGTATCCGTTGAGGAGTCGCCAGTAGTTCTAGTTGGGGGATAGGTACTGGGGGTGCCTGTTGCTACCCCGGACTTCAGTAGGCCTGGGCATAGTTTTGAGTATAATTGGTACGTTGACTCAGTTAGGGTTGATTCTAGTGCGCCAGTTGCTTCACGGATAAGGGGAGGAGTTCAAACTCCCATCGTCTACACTCCAGAGCAGTGAGATCATATTGGTCAGGTTCCATTTTTAATGGCAGCACGACATGTGGATTCATTTTAGCCGTGGTTAAGGCAGCGTCAGAGGAAGTATGCCTCGGACTTGAGAGGACGGGAAGTACCACCCTCCTATCTTTTAGTGGATTGGCGAAAGATGATGCCCAGGGCTTCCTGGAGGAGTGTCACTATATTCTTCGTACTTCGGGTATTGTGGAGACGAGCGGGATTGCTTTTGTCACGTCTCAGGTCCAAAGTAATGGGTTGATCAGTAATGACGGCATATGAGTGGGGTCACCTGGCCGAGTTAGATTCATTAGCATGGATTCAGTTTTTGGAGATTCTTTGAGGGAGGTTGCACCTCAGTTCCTTCGGGTTGTACGGTGCGCGGAGTTTGAGCAATTGCGTCAGGGCGTTGTATCACTATTGGGGCATGCCGTTAGATTCAGTGAGTTGGCAAGACATGCACTTCGCTTGGTTGCTTCAGTTAGGAGATGAGTTTGTAGAGTCATTTGGGAGATTCACGCATGATATTCGGTTCAGCGGTACTCGAGAGTTAGAGTAGGATGCCTCGTTTCAGCAGGTAGTAGGGATCGTTTGCCGGTTTGAGAGCATGTGGGACCGAGAGTGAGAGGACAGGCGAGATGAGGAGAGAGAGTTCAGGGAGGCGAGGAGGCCTCGTAGACCGGAGGGATCTACTGGTCCTTATTATGGAGGCAGGGTGCGATACCGTGGAGGTTTTGTTGGTCAGCCAGTTCAGTTTTCATTACCATCTTCGTATGAGGTTCCAGGTGTTCAAGGGTTTTAGAGTAATTGTGTTGCTCAGTTTCTACGGCCACATCAGCAGAGAGGTTGTTTTCAGTGTGGAGATGTTAGCCACAGGGTGAGAGATCCTTCCAGGATTCAGGCAGGTGTGTTATAGCAGGGTATTCAGGTAAGTAGAGGGCGCCCAAGAGAGGGGGACCCATTGATGTGTTTCATATAGTAGGCTTGAGGCCGTTGTGCCAGATATCATCACCCAGGTATGTTTTGATGTGTTACGGGGGAGCACCAATTGTATTTCATTGTATTTCTGTTGGTCGGGATGAGTTCCCTTATTTGTTGTTTCATTTATGAGTGAGTTCCATATTTTGCACTCCATTTTGTGTTTTCTCCTATTAGGAGATTCTGACTAGTAGCCCGTGTCTATCGTTGTTTTATTCATTCTTGATAGTAGTGAAATCGGCAGTAAGTACTTGTCGTTATTCGTGGTAAGCTTTATGTGATTTTCCTAAATATTTTGTTTACAAGTTGTGATTTGATACTCCATCGAGATGTGAGTTCAGTTAGCGTTATGATTTTATCAGGTGAGATGAATTAGTGGAGGAATTTCAATTGGTATGATACATTTTTGGTATGTGATTCAGAGTTGAGGGTGAGGTCCTCGTGATATTTGTGATTCAATATATTTAGACCGGGATGTGTACCGCGGTGGAAATTTTTATCAGGAAGGAATTATTGTGGTTTGTTCATATGCTTTGCTTCTTCCTTGTTATATTGCTTTTGGCAATTCAGTATTGATAGAGAGTTGTGCCTATGTGCTTTCTTTTGATAGATCCTTTGTATGCACCTATTTTCATATTCAGTCATTTCGTTATGTGTTTCCTTAGTTTAGTTTGCGAGATGTGTGCCCGGTGGTGTTAGTTGTGGTTTGGTGATTCAGGTGTTTAACAATAAAGTTTTCGTGTGCATTGCATCATTATCAGTGTTATGGAGTTTGGAAACAGAGTTCTTTCAGATATGGGGCTAATTGCCAATGTCAAGTTGATTTCGGGTTGCATTGTGATCAAGAGTATTATATGAGCCTACGTGTGATGTACTATGTTGTATGGTCGTGCCTTATGGGTGTATTCATGAGTTGATGCAGCTGATTGAGGCTAATGTCGGATATGGATTTAGAATCGGGCCTTTTGTAAATAAGTAGAGGGTGAGAAGTAGAGGTATGAGGCTTATCGGTGGTGATGTGAAGGTTATGTTGCGGTTGTGATTGTTTCATCGGGCTTATGTGAGTTGGGGTGACGTGGGATCACCCGCGGTTATGTGTTGGAAGTATACAATCAGTGATTGGATGAGTTCAAGGTGAATCTTGGCACGTTAGAGGACGAACGTTAAGAGGAGAAGATTGTGATGACCCAAAAGGTCATCCCGTATATTTCTAGCTAATTCTGTGTTCCGAGGTCATGAAAACCTCCTTCTATCTCACCTCGATTTGTGTGTACAGCCCGGGCATGTAGCCGGGAAGCTTTTATGTGAAAAACTGATAAAAATGATAATTTTGTATTAGAAATTTGAATAAAGTTGACTTCGGTCAACATTTTTGGTAAACGGACCCGGACTCGTGATTTGACAGTCCCGAAGGGTCCGTAGGAAAATTTGGACTTGGGCGTATTCCCGGAATCAAATTCCGAGGTCCCAAGTCCGAGAAATGAATTTTTAAAAGAAATTATTTTCTGAAAATAAAAGAGGTTTTTGAAAATGAAATTCTATGTGAAACCTGTGGTATCGGGCCCGTATCTTGGTTCTGGATCCCGGTACAGGTTCGATATAATATTTGTTATCTGTAAAGTTTGATAAGAAACGGACTTCATTAGATGTGATTCGGATCGTAATGCAAAATTTAATGTTTAAAGAAGTTTTGAGGAATTTCATCGATTTTTTGTTTAATTCATCGTTTTAGTGTTGTTTTATGTGGTTTGAAACCTCGAGCGGGTCCGTGTTAGGTTATAAGACTTGTTTGTGCTTTTAGACGGGGTTCCGAGGGCCTCGGGTGTGTTTCGGATAGGTTTCGGGTGCATTTTCCTCATTTTTCCACTGCTGAAAACTGTCATCTGGTTTCCTTCTATGCGATCGCATAGAAAAATTCGCGATCGCATAGTGCTTTTCGGACTAGCCTAGACTTTTCTTCAATGCGTTCGCATAGTTCTATTCGCGATCGTGGAAGTTCACATTCTCTTTTTTCGCGATCGCATTAACTCAATCGCGTTCGCACAATAGAGATTATAGGGTTGGGCAGTAGGCTTGCTTGTTCTTCGCGATCGCATAGAGGCCCTTGCGTTCGCATTAGCCTATCTCCTTCATATTCTATGATCACATTCACCAACTCGCAATCGCATAGTGCATTTCTCTGGGCAGTGGATTTTCCTCTCCGTGATCGCATTACTTCCCCCGCGATCGCGATGCTCTAAAATATGGGCAGACATATTATATTCCAAAATCGAGGGCTAGGCCATTATTATCATATTTTGACTTCTAGAGCTCGATTTTGGGAGATTCTTTGGGTGGTTTTCACACAAATTGAATGGGTAAGTGTTCTTCCACTAGAATTAATTATATTTCATGAATTAGTTCTTGTTTTTATCATTTAATTTGTGTTTTGGGTTGGGGAAATTGTGGGTTTTGAAAGAAAAACTTCTAAGATGTAAATTCATGATTTGAAAGACCAAATGTTATCGGAATTGGATAAATTTAGTATGGGTGAACTCGTATCGGAATGAGTAATCGGAATTTATAAAATTTGTCGGGTTTTGAGGTGCGGGCCCGGGAGTCGACTTTTGGGTCGATTTTTATAATTTTGTAAATATTGTAACTTTATTATTCGGAATAGTTCTTTATACGTTTTATGTGTATTTTGAAGTTGTTTTAGTTGATTGTGAGCCGTCCGGAGGTCTTTCCGCCGGTGAAGTCTATTTTTGAGTACCGAGTTGTCGTCTTTGAGGTAAGTATCTTGCCTAACCTTGTGTGGGGGAACTACCCCTTAGGATTGAGTCTTCCTTGTTGATTGTAGTCCGAGTATGTGAGGTGACGAGTGCGTACTCGAACTTATTTTCAATTAGCTTGGCCTTTTAGGATTCGTAGGTTCTTATATTATCTATGTATGATTTGTAATTGTTACATTTGAATTGGTTATTAATTTCATCCCTTCCTTGTTAAAATTAGAATTACTTGTTTTTGGATTCCTTCGTTGGCTATTTGACTTTACTTGACTTAACTGAATATTCTACTTCTCTTATCATCATGCTATATTTTCTTCCTAGCTTGCCTAATTGACTATAATTAGTGCCATGTAGCCTTATAGTTGACTAGCCGTAGTTGGAATATCTATTCATTGGATTCAAGCATGTCCGTGAGTCTTACATTGTAATTTATATGACTATTTCCTTAAGTGCTACTTAGGTCTAATTGTTAGACATTTATGTTATTGGTATTTCCTTGAGGTTGCCTATTACTGGGCCTTTGTTGAAGTTGAGTTTATTCCGTGAAGTTAACTGTTTAGGTGAGATTGGTTATAGCTGTTTCTCTTGCTGGGATTATGTGGTTTCTCTTATTATTCCGTTGTTGATGATGTTGTTTGCCTTGTTGACTCCCTTGCCGGGATGTTATGGTTTCTATTACCGTTTATGTTGTTAATGATATTGTTTTCATTGTCGACTCCCTTGCCGGGATGTTGTGATTTATGGTTTTTATTGTTGATTTCCCTTGTTAAATTGATGTTTATGATATTTATCACGAGGGGACATTCCGTGCCATGTTATGTTATGTTAGCACGAGGGGACATTCCTTGCCATGTTATGTTATGTTAGCACGAGGGACATTTCGTGACATGTTATGTTATGTTAGCACGAGGGGACATTTCGTGCCATGTTATGTTATGCTAGCACGAGGGGACATTTCGTGCCATGTTATGTTATGTTAGCACGAGGGGACATTCCGTCCCATGTTATGTTATGTTATGTTAGTACGAGGGGACATTCTGTGTCATGTTATGTTATGTTAGCACGAGGGGATATTCCGTGCCATGTTATGTAATGTTAGCACGAGGGGACATTCTGTGCCATGTTATGTTATGTTAGAACGAGGGGATATTCCGTGTCGTGTTTATGTTATTTAGCACGAGGGGACATTCCGTGCCGTGTTTATGTTATTTAGCACGAGGGGACATTTCGTGTCGTGTTTATGTTATTTAGCACGAGGGGACATTCTGTGCCGTGTTTATGTTATTTAGCACGAGAGGATATTCCGTGCCGTGTTTATGTTATTTAGCAACGAGGGGACATTCTGTGCCGTGTTTATGTTATTTTAGCACGAGGGTACATTCCGTGTCGTATTTATGCATTATTGTTTCCGTTGTTCCTGTTTGCTATTTACTACATTTATTGGCAAGATTTGATATTCCTCCTGTACTGCATGGCAATTTCTGAGTTACGGACTGAGTTCCGGTGGATAAATCTTGAGGAGATTTTGATCAAGAGATTTTATTGAAAAGTATTATTGAAAAAGCAATGGTTTTGAAATGATTTTATTTGAATGACTTTTACATCGAAGAATTTGAAAAGCACTGGTCTTGCCTAAAATGATAATTGGAAGTCATTTATTGGGAAAGCATCTTTTGGGAGGTTTCGTATTTTGAAAGAAACTATGTTTTACGTAATTCTCTCTATTAAATATACTGATATCTACTTTTGGAGAAAGTATGTTTTCAAAGAAAACTCTTCCATACTAAAACGACTTTATTTGCAAAATTTTTTCATACGAACTGATGTTTAAAGATTTCTACCAGTTATAGATTTTAATGGCTAAGGCCCGATGTGAACAAACCGACGTGGAGTTGAGTTATTGGTGTTCTCTAGTGTATTGTGTTTCCTTTCGATTCGGCTTGTTTTGCTGTCCATCTTTCTGTGTATTTTTGTGTTGTTTCGTGATTGATTTCTGTAATTTCTTTCCGCTTTATATTGTCATTGTTGTAAATTATTCCGTGAAGTCTTAGATAGATGTAAAGTTCAGTCATTCCTATATTCATGTTATTTATTTTATAGACCAGTGGTGTCTTGACTAGTCCTCGTCACTACTCCACCGAGGTTAGTCTTGATACTTACTGGGCACCGCTGTGGTGTGCTCATACTGCACTTCTGCACATTTTTGTATGCAGATCCAGGTATATATTGTAGTAGTTGTGTGGATGATTGCTGAGGAGACTCAAGGTACATTGCTACTGCGTTCGTAGGCTTTGGAGTCACCTTTTTTGTATTTATTATTCATACACTGTTGTATTTATTTCCAAACAATTGTACTTAGAAGTTGTTGAAGATTCGTAGAGCTTATGACTTGTATTACCAATTTTGGGAAAGTTTGTACATGCTGGCAAGATTCTATATCGAGACTGTTAGTTTTCCTTTTATTATTGTTGTTATTCAGTAACTATTAGGCTTACCTAGTCCCTAAGACTAGGTGCCATCATGATTCCCAACGGAGGAAAATTCGGGTCGTGACACTAGGTCTACCTCGGGCACAACGAGGCACCCAAATTAGGATGCGAATTTACATTCCCCCAATATACTAAAAACATTTTCCCGAATTCTCACTCACTTGGTTACTTTTTGTTTTTCTTTCTTTTTGATTATTCTCATTCCCCAAGATTGGTTCACGCATACTGGCATCATCAGCTTACCATACCAGATCCAGAGGCCCTCCACCTCCATCTCCACCTCCTCTAAGTGTACCAAAATGCAAAGGGAAAGCTAAGATGGATAATATGAGTGGCGAGAACACCGCACATGCTGAGAATGTGGAAACTTCTTATGGTCGGAGTACTCCGGCACCAAATGACTTGGTTTTATGGCTTGAACAAAAAATACTTGAATTACAAGGTGAGCTTGAGCACGTCCGTAACTTGGCAAACCTCTCCCTCACACTAAATGTCCTGGACATCAACCATCCAAAGACCCAAAACCTAGTACCTCCTCAGAACACACCCAACCAACGCCCGCAGAATCCTCCCGCACCCAACCAATATACAACCCCTCCTCAAACCCGTACCTACACAGCCTCAACATCAGCATCTCCCGACTCAATATCCGCAAACCACTTACCACGCTCCTCATAATACCCCCACAGCCTATCCCGATCCCCAAAATTCAACCAATGATCACCATTATACCCAAACTACTGGCATTCACCAAAACAACCCCATATATATGGAAACCTTACCCCACTCTACTCAACAAATCTCATATACACCAGATATGCCGAGAAGGACCTGCTCATTAAGAACATGGCAGAGGAGCTCAAGAAAATCACAAGCCGAGTTCAGGGTGTTGAAGGAGGAAAAGGAATCAAAGGTCTGAATTACGAGGATTTGTGCATTCAGCCAGATGTGGAACTGTCGGAGGGTTACAAACCTCCTAAATTCGAAATGTTTGATGGAACGGGTGACCCAAAGGTTCATTTGAGAACTTACTGTGACAAGCTCGTAGGGGTTGGAAAGTACGAAAGAATTCGCATGAAGCTGTTCATGAGAAGCTTTATTGGAGATGCTCTATCTTGGTACATAAGTCAAAATCCCAAGAAGTGGGCTAATTGGGTAAGCATGGCATCGGACTTCATGGATAGGTTCAGATTCAACACGAAAAATGCACTGAATGTCTTCTATATCCAGAATCTCAAGAAAAAGCCCACTGAGACTTTCCATGAGTATGATACTCGGTGGAGGTTAGAAGCAGCAAAGGTTAGGCCGGCATTAGGTGAAGAGCAGATGAACAAGTTCTTTGTCAGGGCTCAGGATCCACAATATTACGACAGGTTAATGGTAATCGAGAATCATAAGTTCTCCAATATCATCAAGCTCGGAGAAAGGGTCGAGGAAGGTATCAAAAGTGGAATGGTAACAAATTTCGAGGCACTGCAGGCCACGAACAAAGCACTACAATCATGTGACATATCAAAGAAGAAAGAAGTGGGGACAGTAATGGTTGCCCAAGGTCCAAAATCTCCATTTTATACCAAACTCCTCCACCCACATACCGACCTTCACCTCCTAGATATCCTCAACCCGCTACCGCTTACCATACATATAATACCCAACTAGCCTATTATCATTCACCTCGAGCTCGTCCAAACTATCAAAAACCCAGGCCCAATTTTGATCGCAAACCACACAGACAATACACCCCTATTGCTGAACCCATCGACCAGTTGTATGGAAGATTAAAAGTTGCTGGATATTTCACCCATATTCCTATCGTGGCTATGGAAAACTCATCTCAATGGGTCAACCCGAACAAGACATGTGCATACCTTTCCGGTATGAAGGGACACACTATTGATGAATGCCACACCATGAAAGATAAGATCCAAACACTGATTGATACCAAGGTCATACAGGTGAAGGAAACCACACCCAATGTCTGTAACAGTCCCCTCCCAGATCACAGGGGTGAAGGAGTCAATGTAATAGAAACTGATGAAGAGTGGGATCCCAAGGGGTCAATCGGGCTTATTCGGGAAGGTGATGACCCTACGAAGTCTGCAGTCACACTCAATCCCATTGTGGTACATGCACAACCGCCTGTGGAAGTTGAGGTAGCCACATCAGCTCCCTTTGAAGTAGAAGTGACACCATCTGCAACCATACCCACACTATTTGAAGTAGAAGTGGCCACACCTTTCACTGTGACGGTGGCATCCACACCCCCCCTTCAGTTCTAATGATGTACCTTGGGATTATGTTGTCGAGGCTAGGAGAAAGGGAAGGGCAAATATGGAAGAGTCTGGCGCTACATAAGGAATGACTAGAACGGGCAGAATTTACACACCTGAGCATTTGGGAGAGACAAGTAAGCAAGCTTCCAATAAACAACCCATCAGTGAAACTGGTCCAGATGACCTTTGGAGGAAAGTACAAGCAAGGGAGTATTCTGTTGTTGATCATCCGAATATGACTCCCGCCCAGATATCTATCTTGTCATTACTGCAAAATTCTGAAGCACACATGAATGCTCTGATGAAGGTACTGAATGAAGCATAAGTGCCCAACAACATTACTTGCGGAGAAATGGCCAATATGGTGGGACAAGTGCTGGAAAGCCATAAGATTACCTTTCATAAAGACGAGTTGCCGTCTGAAGGGTTAAGACACAACAGGGCACTGCACATCACATTGAAATGTGAAGATAAGTTCATTGCCAGAGTTCTGATAGACGGAGGGTCCAACCTCAACATCTGTCCGCTGACAACTTTGAAGAGGTTGGGCAAGGGCCTACATGAAATACAAGTAGGGACTATGAATGTGAAGGCGTTCGATGGGTCTCAAAGGGCCACAATCGAAGAAACTAATTTGTGCTTGCAGATGGGTCCTACCTGGATTGATTTTGAATTCCAGGTGCTAGACATATCCGCCTCCTACAATCTGTTGCTGGGACGGCCTTGGATACATGCCGCTAGAGCTGTCACATCTACTTTGCACCAAGCAGTAAAATTTGAATGGAACCATCAAGAAGTGATTATCCATGGAGACGGGAGCAACCCCATTTACACCAATCAGACTGTTCCGGTCATAGAAAATAGAAGGAAGTTAGGTGGACAAACCTACCATCGTATCGAGCGTGTTAACGCAAAAGAGAAGGATAAGTGGTGGAGTAGCAAGATAGAAAGAATATTGACATGGAAAGAGTGTGAACCTGGTAAGGGGCTTAGTATCTTCAAGGTATCTCCAAACCAGTACAGCTGAAGTGCCATGGTACAACCTTCAGGATTGGATATCAGTACACCTGGCAGGAATATTGGAATTGGTCACCACCATGGCGTGGTCCATACTACCCTCTTGAGAAACCTGTACCGCACCTGATTCAGACCTTCCATCAGGCTGATATAATATGGGGATCAGAGGAAGAAGAAGCCTTGGCAGCATTAAGGAATTTGTTCTTAGAAGACGATGATATGGATTGTTGTGTGATAGTCGAGGAGGAGGAGGAAGAAGTCCTTACTATTCAGGCAGTGAAGAAGGGAACATTTCTCAAGAATTGGACCGCTAAACCATCAAGGGCCCGACGTGTCCCGGGGTAGCAAGGGTGATAACATTGTTTATTTTTGAAAATGATTCCCTCTTTTGCATTTTTGTTTTAAATAATATTTTTCAGTGTTCCATTTCGAAAACATTATTTGAGTTATTGAAATCATTTTGTTTGACATTTTAAATGGCTTGATGTTTATTATTACTATTCTCTTTCATATCTTCATCCCTACAACATTACTATTCTTATCTTGATGAACCAACAATTGTGACATGTATGAGACAACGCAACAGAAGGACAGTGATTCGGAAGAAATAGAAGAAGATGATATAATACCTGAGGAAATTGTCAGAGAAGTGGAAAATTTTGAGAACAAGACCAAGTCCAACCTGGACGAGACCAAGATAGTCAACTTGGGAGATTCCGATACCGTTAAGGAAACTCGCATAAGAATCCATCTGTCACCTACAGAAAAGGAAGAATACACTCGCTTCCTGAAATAATATGAGGATATCTTTGCATGGTCACATGACGAAATGATAGGGTTGAGCACATCCATAGTGGCTCACAAGTTAAATACAAACCCAATGTGTCCGCCAGTGAAGCAAAAACTCAAAAAGTTCAAACCGGACATGAACCTGAAAATCAAGGAAGAAGTCAACAAGCAGATCAAAGCCAAAGTCCTCAGGTTGGTTAGGTACCCAACCTGATTAGCCAACATTGTACCGGTTCCAAAGAAAGATGGAAAAGTCAGGGTGTGTGTTGATTATCGGGATCTAAACAGAGCAAGTCCCAAGGATGATTTCCCACTACCAAATATACACATTCGCAATTGACAATTGTGCCAAGAATGAACTCCAATCCTTTGTAGATTGCTTCGCGTGTTATCATCATATTTGGATGGACGAAGAAGATGCCGAGAAAATAACTTTTATTACACCATGGGAAGTATACTGCTACAAAATGATGTCGTTTGGTCTAAAGAATGCTGGGGCCACTTATACGAGGGCCATGACAACTATTTTCCAAGAAATTAGACACAAGGAGATAGAAGTATATGTGGATGATGTCATCATCAAATCCAAGAAGGGTACAGATCACATAGCAAATTTGAGAAAGTTCTTTGATCGGCTTCGGAGGTACAATTTGAAATTGAATCCCGCAAAATGTGCCTTTGTAGTTCCTGCCGGAAAGCTTTTAGGAT
This sequence comes from Nicotiana paniculata, assembly GCA_005239505.1. Taxonomy (NCBI): domain Eukaryota; kingdom Viridiplantae; phylum Streptophyta; class Magnoliopsida; order Solanales; family Solanaceae; genus Nicotiana; species Nicotiana paniculata. The sequence continues at coordinate 127,725 of ML307200.1, read as the reverse complement.
TCATCGTCGGCCACCAAGGAATTGAGCGAGTATCAGAATAGAATGTCCAGATCTTCAACAAAAGAGTCAAGCCAAGACAGTTCACACCGGGCAGCTGGTGTTGAAACGGATCTTTCCACATCAAGATGAAGCAAAAGGGAAATTCTCTCCCAACTAGCAAGGTCCTTACATGGTTCATACAGTATTTACAGGAGGAGCGCTCATACTCGCAGAGATGGACGGAGAAATCTGGTCGAAGCCTATCAATTCAGATGTAGTCAAAAGATACTATGTGTAAACCATTTTATGTTTCTTCATATGATGTAAATTGAACTACGCTCGACCTGATTCCTGTTTAAGAGGGGATACGTAGGCAGCCCTGTGGGTTCGGTCATAATTCAATAAAGTTTCCATTTTTTCCCACAATCAGAAACTGGGGCAGAATTTTGAGGAGGACCCTAAAAATTCCGAAACAAGTTCAGTCAACCGCAGTATATGGAACCGTCAGAAAGGTCATCCAACTAACTGGGTCAGAATTTTGAGGAGGACCCTCAAAATTTTACGGCAGAGGAAGTCGCAATGTCTCTAATAATGTCACATTTACCGGTTCATCTAACTAATTTCTAAACTACATGTTACTATGTCTTTGAAAACTATACACGCATGCTTTTGAAAAGAAACTTTACTTTTAGCCAAATGCTACCCCTGATAACTTGAGTAGGATCTTTAGACAGAACGGAGAAAATCGAGCAAGCAAAGACACGAACAACCTCACCCCGCAAAACTCACAAAATTTTCTTTGGATGTAGGACTATATAATCATAATAAGCATCGTCGCAATAACACAATCGCTATGCACGAAACACATTGTCAGCTAAGAATACTTCACTCTTACTCTTATACTTGCATTAGACTAAGCCCTGTCTCAACCCTCGCATGAGGCTAAGCCCTGCCTCCCATTTTCATAAGGCTAAGCCCTGCCTTCTCCTTGCATGAGACTAAGCCCTATCTCAAGTCCTTGCATAAGGCTAAGCACTGCCTTCTCTTTGCATGAGACTAAGCCCTGTCTCAACCCTCGCATGAAGCTAAGCCCTGCCTCTCATTTGCATAAGGCTAAGCCCTGCCTTCTCCTTGCATGATACTAAGCCCTGTCTCAAATCATTTGCATAAGGCTAAGCCCTGCCTTCTCCTTGCATGAGACTAAGCTTTGTCTCAAAACACTTGCATGAGACTAATCCCTGCCTCCCTATTTGCATAAGGTGAAGCACTTCCTTCTCTTTGCATGAGACTAAGCTCCGTCTCAAATCACTTGCATGAGGCTAAGCCCTGCCTCCTATTTGCATAAGGCTAAGCACTGCCTTGTCTTTGCATGGGACTAAGCATTGTTTCGAATCTTGCGTGAGGATAAGCCCTGCCTCTCCATTTGTATAAGGCTAAGAACTGCATTTTCTTTGCATGAGACTAAGCTCTGTCCTAAATCACTTGCATGAGGCTAAACCCTGCCTCTCTATTTGCATAAGGCGAAGCACTGACTTCTCTCTGCACGAGACTAAGCCCTGTCTCAAAATCCTTTCACGAGACTAAGCACTGTCTCTCTATTTGCATAAGGCTAAGCACTACCTTCTCTTTGCATGGGACTAAGCACTGTCTCGAATCTTGCACGAGACTAAGCATTGTCTATCCTGCATTGTTCTCTTCTCTCGAGCTAAGCTCTGCCTTCTACTTCACACAAGACTAAGCTCTATCTTGTTGCCTCTAGCAATGTCTCTGCACCTTATAGGCTGAAATATAGCCAACTTTCCCGAAGAAGCCATAGTCTAAAGGCACCATCCTCATAGCCGGAAGACATCATGCCATGGCCTGAGGATCTCTCAAACTTGCACATCATTATTCAAAGGCGTCATGGTTCGGAGGCACCATCTTTATGGCCCAAGAACATTATTTCATGGCCTGCAAATCCCTTATTGCAATTCATGGCCCAGGATTTTATGGTCTAAGGACGTCATCCTCACCGTCCAAAGACAATCTTCATGGTCCGAAGAGAATTTGCATCATGTTTAAATTTACGCAATAATTTATACATATGTGCTCGCAGTATACTTTTGTAGATTTGCAGGTAACCCAGTGAGTAACCGTTATCCCAACAGGAGCAATCCCACTCCAGTTCCTATTCATATCCTTCAAACCTGACTGTTCACCCATAACTGTTCCAAATCCCAAGTAATCCTACTCGGAACCTTTGTCCGTTCTTGCGACAACTCCATCGGCTTATCCCACCGATGGATTCAGAACTACACACGGCCTGATTCCTGTAAAACCAGGGATATCTAGGAAGCTCAGAGACCCGGGTGCGGCCTATATCTTTCAAATCATCCTATTTGATCAAAGTTGGTCATCATGTCTTTATTCGACTACTCTTTCATCCTTCCCGGGTAAAGAGGGAAGCTGTTGATACCCAATTTTTTCCACATATATTTTTAAAAATGCATATATACCTTCAAATAGTGCATGAGCATCATCAAGTATTTTTCTAGAATTTTTAAAGGTTTTAATCAATTTATTCCTACATTTTATTACATAAATAATTATTAATTGCATCACAAATAATTTTATAATGATTTATTATTTATTTTTTATCATTTATACTCATATTAGGCCCTAAACATTTTTATGTATAATCATATTTGCATCTGTAGGCTAAAATTGCATACTTTGCAATAATAGCACATATATGCATAATTACATTATTTACACAGAAAAATGACTTTTATATTTTTTATAATGTTAAATAATCATTTTAAATCATTTTCATGCACAAATGGCATTGTTATTATTATTTAATTATTTTTATAAATTATTTTACTAATTTAATTGAGTATTTAAAACCTAGCCCCTTTTCTTAATTAATTTCGGACCTATCCTACCCATTACCCCAGCCCAATACCCCATATCCAATACACATACCCGTCAAACCCAGACCCGTTTAAAACCCTGACCCAATCCCCTTTAAGATCCCAGTCGTTGATCTCTGAAGATCAACGGCTCACAATCACCCCGCCCTTTTAATTATACCAACTCCCCTAACCCTAATTCATTTCCCATCTACCCTGCGTCACTAAACTCTCATCTCATCTCCTTCCGTCCTTTTTCTCTTCTGAAACCCAAGCGTTGCACTCTCATTTCCCCTTGATTCCTACCCAAAAAAGGAATCATTTGGCGATTCCTTATCTTATTTGGCCCTATTTCTTTACCGGCTACTCATCTGGGGTGTTACTTAACTTGCTTGTCTCAAATGGCAAGTAGATCTTGGGAGATTCGAACCAAATCTGGCTCAAAATCTCTTATATGTTGGTTATTTTCGTCTGTGTTCATCCTAACCTCTGTGAGTACGAATATTTTCGTATATTTCAGTTAGGGTTTTCAGATCTTTGATTCAAACCAGATTTGGTCCAATTTTAGTTTGTTTTAATGTTATTCTTTGTCTATGTTCACTCTGTTACTCATCAATCGGCCTATTTTTCGTTAAATCTTTTACTTACCTAAAACTAGGGTTTTAACCCTCTTTAATCGGACCACATTTGGTTCAATCTTATGTTTTTCTTTAATAACTCTCTGTGTATACTCATTTTTTTTTTACTAAAACATTTTATTCTTTACTTCTGACTTTATCGATTTTTATAGCTTACCTTAAATTAGGGTTTTGAACCTTTTGGTTAGGGCCCGATCTGTTTGACTTATGTGAATATGTTCCCGTCTATGTTCATTCCATGAAACATGTGACTTTTACCCTTGTTTTCTCCGTTGATTTTATGGTTTACCCCAAAAATTAGGGTTTTGAAATCTTTTACTAAGATTTTAGTCTTTCCTTTCTGTATGGTACTAATATTTCCTTTTTGGTTCAATTTACCTGTTCTCATTATTCCCTTACATTATTTGATCCGACATTTGACTGTTGATTTATTCTTTATAATACTTTCCTTAATCCAAGTAGTGCTTGCCTGATTATACGTTGTTATGCTCTGCTAATAGATTGAACCTGACTTTAATTGATTCTAGAATTATTTTTATTCCTTATTTGTGTATCTTTGATCTATTACCTTATTTGTCTGCCTAATTGAGTATTATTTAAACTCCTTCTCCTTCTTCCCTAGAACCGACTCGAACTCTTAGATTCTCACTAAAAACTTAGGCTCTCTTATTCTAATTTTTTGCTAAGTGTCTATGATTTTGGCCGCCTAAAAGACAAGGCCAAGTGGTTCTAGAGTTTAACTGATGTGGCATATTTACTTGCTTTCTCACTTAACCGGTATGCCTGAACCCTTTATAATTTCATTCTTTATGCTTTGCTCGACTAGCATGATTTAATTCCCAGTATGATTTTGTTCTTTACATGATTCTATGATCCCATTTAGTAACACTATTAATTTAGGATTAAGTTGTTTTGAATAATATGAATCCTCTCATAAGTTAGCCTAAGGTTTAATTTGTTTCATGCGCTAATCTTACATCTGTTCTGAACTTTACATACTATAAACATGTAATCACTTAGTTTGTTGCTTAACTTCTCTGCCATGTCTTTTTTATTTCATGTATCTGGTCGACTCAATTGTTTTACCTAACTTTTTCTGTGATGATTGTCCTAAGTACTAGTTTAAATATTTAACTTAACTAGACTTCAATTTATTTGAGCTATGTGTTTGAGCATGAATTATGTTTGTTTTTCTTGGTGCAGTTCTGCCTGAAACTCTATGTTCTGAATCATGTTTTTTCTGAAATCCAACTGCTTTAAAACCTGCCCCTTCTCCCTTTCATGTACTGATTTTAAAACCCACACCTAGTCCCTTAGGTTCTCAACCACCCCAGTGTGAGCATTGCCTAGGGTCCATATGAGACTCTTCTGAACTCTAACACACTGGGGGCTGGTTTTCCAATCTCTTATGAATTGCTTTCTGAATGTATGGTTCTGGTGTGAGCATTTCCCGGGGTCTCTAAGGCCCGTGGGAACTTTGACACACTGAAAACCTGTTTCCAATGGACTGTGGAGGAATCACTGTGCTATTATTATGGCGGAAGGCCTGGTTTCCAGGTTTATTTGGGCCTATGAAGGCTCCCTGTAATGTAACTATTACCATTATGTAATTCATTTGATGTTGGGCTATAATAGCTCTGTAATAACAGATTTAGGGATATTTAGTGAAGCTGGGGGGGAGGGGTTACTTATATCTTTTATTAAAACTGGGTAGAAATCCTGCCTATAGGATTTAATTATGCTGATTGAACTATGTGAGTACCATTATGTGTTTAGAAATCCTGCCTATAGGATTTAATTATGCTGATTGAACTATGTGAGTACCATTATGTGTTTAGAAATCCTGCCTATAGGACTTTCACGATCATTTTGATCATGTATTTTACATTTGCATACTAGAGATCCTGCTTATAGGACTTTCGTTTAATTCTGTACATTAGAAATCATGTTCATAGGATCTATACATATTTTCAACAAACGTGCATCAACAATCATGCCTATAGGACCTTGTTGTTTGAGCCAATTATCTTTCCTCGCAATCTGTTTAAATTCTGCCCATATACAATTAATAGATATCATGCCTACAAGACTAAAAATCAGTTTTAAACTTAGAGATCCTGCCTATATGGTTTAAATTAATCCAGTTACTAGATATCTTGTCTATAGGACCAAAACCAGTTTCAAATTTAGAAATCATGCCTATAGGGTTTAAATCAATCCAGCATTTAGAAATCATGCCTATAAGGTTTACGTCAATTCAGCATTTAGGAAATCATGCCTATAAGGTTTATGTCAATTCAACAATTAAAAATCATGCCTATAGGATTAAAAAAGAAATAAAATATGTCTTTATAAGTTAAAATCGGTGCTACACTTAAAAATCATGTCTATAGGTCTATAATTAACAATCTTGTAGAAATCATTCCTATAGGATTCTGTCAATCGATTCTGAATTCAATCACTATTGTCAATCAGTTAGCCAATATATTTGTAGGACTTAATAATGATTCTGGGTTTATAATTGTGACATACTACTGCCTGAAGTGCCCATATTCATGATGAATAAAATCAGTAGGCAAACAAATAGGTCTTAATGTTTGCCTTAACAAAACTGTCTCTGCAATCTGTTTTCTCACATAGATATCCTGCCTATAGGATCCCTAAATTAATAAAGTTTATTGATTCAATTGCGTGCTTTTGTTGTTTATGCGTGGAGGTCAATATGAGCCCACACTTGTTCTTTATCTGAAAGTCCTATTTATTTTTGTTGGTCGCCTAGATTTCACATTTTTAAGTAACATAGGTTGGTCTAGAACTATCCCAAATAGAGGTCCTAATACCTCCAAGGCCATAGGGAAAGGACGGGTAGTGCACGCATAAGGAACGAGCTAGAATCTACTAGAACACTTAGGTAACAACTTAAAGATAGTAATTGGGTAGTAAGGAGATGATATTCAGTGTGATAATGCTATGAGTAACACCCCGACTTGAGGGAGTTACAAAGTATTGCATGGAATGATCCTATAGGCTAAAAACTTAGGACCTCCCCCCCATACTCATGTTTAAAATAAATTGAATATGGTATTTGTCCAAATTGTTTTTATTCCCTTTTTAGACTAATTCGCTTAATTTAAGTTCGGTCGGGACCTACCATTGTGGACCTCAAGGGGTGCCTAACACCTTCCCCTCAAGGTAATTTGAGCCCTTACCTGATCTCTAGTGATGTAAACTGGTTATATGAGTTAATTGCTCTAGGTTCCCTAACGCACCTTAATCTGTTAGGTGGCGACTCTTCCAATTCCTTACCTATCCCAAAAAGAAGAGTTGTCCCAAAAATGTCGAAACCCGATTTCGCGAGAAAAAGGGGGCCCGACAATTTGAAGATATTAAGATAATTTGGAGCTAATTTGAACAAGTTGGAGCTTTGAAATCTAAGTAAAAGTCCAAGAAATTAATTTGGGATCATGTTCGGGGGTCGAGAATCAAGTCTAGATGTCAAAAATTGAGAAAACAAGATAATTCTAAGAAAATTGCACTACTGCATCGCGCCATGCGTAGCGGGGCACGGGGCGCTAGTGAAAAATTCCTGCAGAGTGAGAAAAATAGGCCTCTGAACTTTTCCACTAATGTGGCACATGGTGCACCATGGTAGTGTTATTTTTTGCCCAACTTTTCCTACTTCGGCTTGGAAAGGAAAGTTTCGTCCGGTCATGTTCCTACATGGTATAAATACACCAAAAACACGATTTTGAGAGGTCTTTTGACATGGGAAACTTTTGGAGAGCATTGGAGGCTACAAGACACAGGATTTCATCATCTTTCCATCGATTCAATACGAGAGTTTGGATTGTAACATTTGAGAGGATTTTCAAGGGGATTCTTGAAGTAAGCTCCTTGTGTTCATTTTTCTTCAATAATTATGTTTTCCCACTGATTTTCCACCTAGTTGGTGTGTTTTTGAGGTGACATTTGGGGGTTTGAGGCTAGGGATTTGGAGAGTTAATTTTGGGGATTTGAATGGCCATTTGATGTTGGATTTTGCTAAATTTGGCATGGTTATACTCGTGAGTGAATGGTCTTTCTGGTTTTGTGACTTTTGTTGGATTTTGAGACGCGGGCCCAGGGGCAAAGTTTGAGCCGATTTTAGATTTTGAGCTATAATTTCGTAATTTCTTGTAGAATATATTCCTTTAGCCCGTATTGATTGTATTGTACTGCTTGTGGCTAGATTCGGGACATTTGGAGGCCGATTCGCGAAGCAAAGGCACATTGGAGTAGAGCTTGGCTCGGATTAAGGTTAGTAATAGTTTTAAATCTGGTCTTGAGGGTATGAAACCCCGGATAATGTGTTATGTGACTTCTTGGAGGTGATGCACATGCTAGGTAACGGGCGTGTGGGCATGCACTGTAGGAATTGGGAATTGATCCATTTCGTGGAATTGTAAAGTAACTTGCTGTTAGCTATATGCTCTCCCTGTGTTATAGAAATTTGAATGCAAATCATGTTAGAAATCATTCTTAGGCTATGTGATGAAACTGTTGGGACACGCAGAGGTCGTGTACTTGTATTATTTGCTAATTGTTGTCTTGTACTCAATCACGGTTTACTTGCTTATAATATCTCTGTCTCTTCTTTTTTTCTTGTTGATACATTATATTATCTTTGTTTGGGATGATTGTTATGATTTTTGAGAGCCCGAGAGACTGGAGAGGTTGGTGACTGGGTTAGGGCCCGAGCGCCGAGTTGTGAGCTATATGTATATATATGGATCGGGGTTGCACCCCGCAACGAGCCTGAGGGATGTATATTTATGGATCGGGCTGCATGCCGCAACAAGCCTTAGGGTTGTATATATATATATATATATATATATATGGATCGGGTTGTACGTCGCTACGAGCCTTATGGCTATTTATATATTATGAGATCGGGATGCACGCCGGAGCAATATAGTGCTTGGGATGAAGGAGCCCCTCCGGAGTCTATACACCCCTAGTGAGTGTGAGTGTCGAGGGCTGAGAGCCGAGTGATGAGCTATTGAGGAAGACTAAGTGACTATTACCCGCAGAGGCCAAATTTGCTTTCATTGTTGTTGCACATAGATGCCATATATCTCTATTTGAAATCTTCTATGAGACATTTTATCTAGTTTTACTTGAAATTGGCATGTTTAAACGGATTTGACTTAAATTGCCGGATCTGGAAATATGTCTTATTTTTCCTTGTTGAGACTACTGAAATTGGATTATAACTATATAGCTCGTCACTATCTTTGAGTTCCTTATTTATTATTATTACTTACTGAGTTGGTTGTACTCATGCTACACCCTGCACTTCGTGTGCAGATCCAGGTGTTTCCGGACGCGGTCGGCACTGATATCGTGCACGATCGATCTTTGGAGATTACGAGGTAGCTGCCCGGTGTTCGCAGCCCTTGTTTCTCCTTCTTTATCTCTTCTTTATTTGTATTTTGATACAGACTCTCATAGACATATCTTTTCTAGACTGGTGTTATATAGATGCTCATGAGCTTAGTGACACCCTGATTTGGGAGTTATTTTCCGCACTTGTGTTTGGGTTTTACCCCATTTTTATGAAAACTCCAGTTATTTAAATTTTTTGAATTTATCTTCTGTTAAATGTTGAAGGTATTTTGGAATTATCGGCTTTCCTAGTACCACCATAGGCGCCATCGGGACGGGTTAGGATTTGGGTCGTGACAATATATTTTTTTTTAAATTTTCCCATCGAACCTAGTTTCAATTGTGAAATAGAGCAATATGACAAGACAAATTCGTTTGATGAGTTCATCAACTTATTCAAAGCCGATTTCATTTGATAAATCGAGCAACATGAGAAAATAAACTAGGTCGATTAGTTTATCTCCTCATTTAACTCTGGTTTTAGTTGAGAAATTGACTGATGAACGAATATGGGAAGATAAAATTGGTCCGACAGTGTTAAAAGTGTTAAAATCTCGAAAGGATGTTGTTGGAAAATCTGAGAAAAAGAAGAGCAAAAGGGTTAGACTGGATGGTGTTGAAAGTAAGAGAAAACGTATCATGGAGGACGAATTGAATTTGGGTGTCAAACCAAAAAAAAGTAACGTTCAGAAGGTAGAAAAAGTTAAAATTCCTGACAATGTTTGTAAGGTACATACAATTTTAGTTATGTTTATTTATATTGTTGAATCTTCTTTTAAAATTGGATTTAGTTAGTATTTATTTGTTGTTAATTCGTGTCATTTATTTGTAGCCTTGGAAGCTTTATATTCCAGTTGGTGAGCCTTTTCATGTTACTCATTGGACATCATACATTAATGTGGACATCATATTAGTTTTAGAATCAATGTTGACTGATGTCCAGCTTCGGCTGTTTAGGGAAAGCTATTTTGGCTATTTCCTTGATTTACCTCGAGTTTCCATCCAAGTACAACTAATTCGTTCTTTAATATTTTTGGGAGTTGGTTCAAGATAAGTGTGATCAATTTTATGTGAAATTGAATAACGAATGTGTTTTACATTTTGGTCTTCGGGAATTTTTGTGTTGTAAGTGGTTTAAAATTTTCTGGCAATGAACTTCTCAAGGGTAACTTCAATGGACCCAATAGGTTGGTGGATACTTATTTTTTTGGTTTTGAAGCAGTGTCAAAGAATTCGTTTATTGATTGTTTTGAGAATCAGAAATGGGCAGTCCAATGAAGACGCAGTTAAGATTGCAATAATTTATTTCATAAACACATTTCTAATGTCCATTTAGGCTTAGAAGACATTTATAAGTAAATGTGATTTCCATCTTGTCGAGAGTGGTGAGTATGTGTCCTTTCCCTGGGGTAAGATTGTGTTTCAAGCTGTAATGAAGTCGGTGAGGGACATGTTGAGGGAAAAGTCTGAGTTTTATAGGATTGGTGGATTTCCTCTTTCACTACAGGTGTGGTTCTATGAATGTTGCACTGTAGTTGATAAAAAGTTTGTTGTTCGCATTGGAGATCATACACTACGCATATTGAATTGGGAAATGACAGGTAGGCCAACGCGTGAGGGCTTCTCTATTGGTTTCTTCAATAGCACAGGGAATAAGGTACCGAATTTTATGCTTGATGGGTTATACATATATGATACATTGTAATTCATTATAATATATCAAATATACAGTTTTTATACATCCTTGATACATCTAGGACTGAACCACTTTTTGTTACATTTGCAGCTTAAAAATATTTCTCCTACAACTGAAGAGCGAAGGAGATTTACTTTGCCTGTTGAAGTTAACGATGAGTATCAGAAATATTTGATATCACGTAATAGGGGAAAACTTCCTATTAATGATAGAGATGATTTTGTCACGCCACTCCCGAAACAGATTAAGGTGCCTGTCACACCAAAAAAGGCGCCGAATGTCCAACCTATTGATTATGACCGTGAGTTGCAGATACTGAACGCTGATGTTATAGGCTTGTATCGGTTATATTCAAAGTCTATTATTTTTCTTATTTGTTTCCTTTTGTAGCTCCATAAGCAGTTAAAGTCCTTCATGGAATATGTTTCTGATAAATTCAAGGAAGTCTTTGAGTTGATAAATTCCAAGGTATGTGTTTCTTTTCCATTGTGCAGTTTTGCTTATCTTTTAGTTAACTTACTGTATCCTTTTTTTAAAAAACTAGCTTGCTGCAAGTGAAGACAAATACGGTGCACATCTAGAGGAAGACACCAGTGGTTGCCAAGACAATAATGATTTTGTGAGCAATATGGAGTTTGGTGGCAATGAAGATGTTGACATGGATGGTTGTAAGGTGTGTTTAGTTGTGCTTTCTGCACTTTTCCTTATTCTTTTCTTTGTTGTTTTTGATAATTTGATTCTTTAAAAAAAATATATCGGTGGAAGTGAAGGCAAAGATGTTCCACCTTCTCAAGGAGATACCAGTGCAAATCATCGTAACAATATTGCGCTCAATGCAACAGATTAGTTAGGTGTCAATATCATGAAAAAAAATTCTGGTGTGAAATTTAACATGTTCGCTGCTAAAGTAGCTTTCACACCAGATGTAGCGCATGTTGGATCTATTGGTGAGGCTGCAGATGAGGCGGTAGGGGAGATGGAGGCAGAATCTGATAAAGAAAAAGTTCCCGAATCTCAGACTAGCGTTGTTTGTGTGACTACAAGTGTTGTTGAGGCGGCATGGAAGGTGAAGGAACAATCTGAGAAAGAGGTTCCTGAATCTCATATTGTTCTGTACCAACCTAAATTACTTCCTGAAGTTTCGCCACAGATGGAAAAAGAAAGAGATGTCTTGCAAAGGCCGTGTAGTCTCTGTTCATTATTGTATTTGATTCACGATCCAGTAGTGGTGTTGTTGCAGCGAAAGAAAAAAAGCAAATTTATGTTGTTAAGCATCCTTTTCAAAGCAAAATCAGAATCGACGTTAACAACTCTTTATCGAATGTATTTATTGTGTGGGTCAAAGAAGGGAAGTCTGGAAAGAAGTATGTTTCCAACTTCTGAGTTTTGTTCTATTTTATATTTTAATATATTGTCATATATAGCATTATTTTATATTAAATTACTGTATCTCTTTTGTGTATATCTGTTACCGAAAATTAAATTTACCTGAACTATATTAGCAAACTCAATCCTGCTTATGATCTTGGTGTATGTCATGTTAAAGACAAAAAATAGTTTCACACTTTGGCATATAGTGGTCAACCTTTGGATGACTCGGTATGTAAGAAGTTACTTTTATAATTTTTTTATTTTTTATTTTAGCTAGTGCACACATGATCAGGCTTCTTAAGTTAGGACATATTATTAATTGCTATCTTGCCTGGCACAAGAGAAGTAGTGAGCAATCATTTTCCTTTGTTTTTTGTGAATTTGGTTTGAAAAAGCGTGGCTTCTTAAAGCTTAAGGGCCTTTAAGTTGTGATGATTTCAACTGTCACATCTGGAATAGTGACTAATGATGAAAATTTCTTTTGACCTCTAAGGCCTAAGCTTGATGAAACACATCTCTATTAGTGTAATACTTATCTTAATTAATGAAATGCATGTTCAAATGATATAAATGAATTTTAAATTTTTGGGTTTACCTCTGATAATGCTAATGAAAAGAAGATCACAGAATTGGTTGACGCAAATTTGTCATCATTTGGTTATGCTATTTATAGTGATTAATTATTTGTTATGTTATGTTTCAGCACATTGATGTTTTGTTCTATTATTTGAGGAAGAAGGGGAGTATGAAAAAGACCTACCTGTAACATTCACCACCATAGATTGGTACTTCGACGAGAAATATAATGAGTTGTGGCAGGCGTTTAACGATACAGGTGGAGATAGTTAAGTGTGCAATCCGAAACATGTCATTGCAGAGTATATTCAGGGATATGTCTTGGATGCCAATGTTCCACGACACACTAAGGAGCACGTCTTAATGCCAATTTATATAGCGGAACAATGGCATTAGATAATGGCTGTGATGTCTTTCAAGTGTAGGTGCATTTATGTGTATCATTTTGTGTGCTGTGGAGCTGCTCATCAAGCCAAAGTTCATAACACAATGCGCAAGTATTTTGTGTTGCTGCCTCATTTTTCAATGCACATGCATTTCAATGCACAACATTGTAGTTTAGTATATTTTGGTGTTTTCTCCCTTGATTTTGTGTTGTGAATTCAAGAGATGAAAAATATTCAGTAGTTTGTGATACACTGTTTCTTCCATATACATGCATGATATACACATGATACATAGATGGTACAGTTATTTTGGGTTGCTGCACAGTTAGTTTCTTCAGAATGAGTTCTGCAATTTGTTTGGTTTCCAAATATGTATTGATGAAGTCACTCTTATTTGAAAATTTCTAAAACTACTGCTACGACTGTTTTCCATTAGTTAGCTTTGTTATTACACAAATATAGGCATGAGTAAGAGCCGATACTCATAGATACATAGGTGATACACAAGAGATACATAGATGATACAAATATGATAGATAGCTGATATAACTTCTTTTTTAATCAAACAGATGTATGATTACCGATACACAGAGATACATAGATGTTACACAAGAGATAAAAATATGATACATACCTGACACAACTTTTTTTAATCAAACAAATGTATGATTTAAATAATACACTTACAACATGATTTTAAATGATAGATCAAATATTTATTTATATTTAAAATTCAATGGCATTCTACATTGATACAACTCTTGATATATTGGATTCTTCTAAATCTCTATGATATTCAGTAAAGTAAAATAACAAGTAATTTTAAGTTTGACATATTTCATCCTCTCTTTGAATTATTTCTACAAGTTTTCCTGTTGTGACCTTCTTCTCCACGCGGTCCACATGAAGTTGACCTTTTTCGTTCCCTTTCAGATATTGGCTTGCACCTCCCCTTCCCTGACCTTCATGTTGATCTAGTCACGTTTGGTGGTAAGACTTTTTCATCTAGAACTTCTGCAGAAATTTTCCATGTGCTTTCATCAAGAATTAGATAAATTGAAATTTCATAGGTTTTCAATAGGTACTTCTTAGTGTAGTACACTGAGAAATACTCAACGTGATCATGAATTTGCATTTTAATACTGCCCAAGAATGTGCACGTGACAGCTCATCCAACTGAAACCTTCTACAGCTGCACGTTCGATCTTTTAGGAACACTATTTTCTGCTTACCCTTGTCAAGTACTGAATATAAGTAACTCGTCGAAGGGGTCACTACAAAATTTATCAACTATCATTAGTGGTGACAAGGTAGATGCCCTCAAAATACATATACTGGAGAGCCTACCAGATTCAATATAGCTTAATATCATGTCAAACCAACAAATATTTCAGCAGTGGGGTAGGCATAGATGCTACATTAAATTGAAAACCTTATATACATGCTGGTAGTCGCCTAAAAGTTGAATAATTTGCTTACACAATGACTAATTTCTCGCATACCCCAGAAGAAACAGAGAATGGATGTAAACCAACCCGCTTTGAAAAGAAACAGAAAATCTGAAGCCTCGGTAATAAAGATAAGACCCTCAATTACTTGAACACTATAATATTGCTTTTGTGCAAACAATGAATATTAGAAAACGTTAGCTATAATCAATTTGGTCTCCCTGTGTCGTGCAGGTGGACACTAGTTTAACAAAATCACATAAAGGGTTCAAGATATAACATATTCGTGAATTCAGCATGATTACATATTATATGCACAAGTGTCTACATATTCTAGTCATACCTTCATCCGACGTGTCGAGATTGTCCATCAGCACTGTATCATACTTTTTTCCCAAGATCAGTAAATGACTTTATTGCATTCTTTTGGTTTGTAACGTTCCATCGTCCGATAAATTTCCTTATGTACTCCAGCAAAGGCGGTACTGGGGGTCCCCTAGCAGCCTTGAGCGCTGCATTGATCGACCCCGCAATGTTTGAAGTCAGTGTCAATCTTCTATTGACAGTGGAATGTGCTCTGGACCATCTTTTATACGTAAAGTTGATTAAGTAATCTTTGACCCTCT
This sequence comes from Nicotiana paniculata, assembly GCA_005239505.1. Lineage (NCBI taxonomy): Eukaryota > Viridiplantae > Streptophyta > Magnoliopsida > Solanales > Solanaceae > Nicotiana > Nicotiana paniculata. The sequence goes on along the minus strand of ML307200.1, from coordinate 112,690 downwards.
TATCAATTCTCTCTACCTCCGCCAAGTGGTAATCAAACTTCTAAATTGTGTGCTTTGACATTAGCAAAGAATATGTCTCTGAGCTGCAAAATGGTTCTTTTTGTAATTTTTTATATTATTCCATAATGTCATATGCAGTAACAGTGAGGTACTTGTGGATACAATGTTGCCGTTGCATTTTCAATTCCTTCATGCCTGTCCGAGGATATGCACATTCCCTCCCTTTCCTCAAATGCATCCTTGAACGTCGCGAAAAACCACTCCTAGGAAGCATTATCTCTGAATCTACTATGACATATGCGAGTGGTTGGATACTACCTAATAAACTGAATCATATAAACATATATGAGTGTGTGTGTGTATACACATACACACACACACATTATTATTATTTTTATTTTTACCTGCTTGATCTTGTGCGAATGCTATCAATAATGTTCCTCTGTATGTTGATTTAAGAAATGTTCCATATACAACAACAACCAGTTTGCAATACTACCATCTTTTTATAAACGGATATAGTGCAACGAAAGCATACATGAACAAGTCTTGCTCTTTTTTTTTTCAAACTTACCACCGACATAGAATTTGTAAGAACCATAATATAAAAGTAGCTTGGCAGTTTTTCATATGATTCGCTTGGGTCCTTCTCAGTAGTTGAATTGCATATTCCTTCGATCTCCATGCCTGCATATATGTCATTTGAAGACCATACTGCTTGTTCATGTTTCCAGTTATGTCATTAGGAGTGTATATTATTTTTGGGTCTTTATACTTGTATATCAGAAGACTGCCGAAGAGTTTTGCAGTAGCTTGATGTTGTGCGTAAGATCTGTCTTTCAGCGGGCATGAGTGCAGTGTGCTGAAATTTTTGACCTTGAAAAGTTCTGCTTTTTTTAGGCTCGAAGACTTAAAACACCAATCTTAGTTGTTGTTGATCTATACCAGGTAGTACCTACGGCAAGCATCTCCAAACTCAATCATATTAATTGTATCACCATTGTATCTCTCATGTATGACTGAGCTTTGTGCACATTCTGAGGATATCACAGCAGAATTCGAATTGTAGAAGATCATGTCTATATCCTTTTCACTCGATGTTATTCAAAGGCGATACATTGTAAATTCCAAGGTTTTTTTCAGTTCAAGATATCAACATACACTCATATTATTGTATAACACTATTGGTGGAGAATCATTTTGGACAGTTTATTTGGTTTCAATGAAGTATCTACCATAAGTAATTTCGAAATCATGTCCACAAAATCTTCAAAACTTATATTTGGAGTAACTATTACATCGACATTGTAATCCACAAAATTGTTATCAACATTCTATCTGCCACCATATTGAATAAAATTGATAAATTTGCTATTGAAGTAGCTGCAATTAGGTCAAAACTCACTAATTCCTTGATTGATTTTAATTGTAGTTCGTAGTTCCTTCATCAAAACTATATCTATAGAGAAATCGCAAAAGGAAATTATTGCTTCTACAGTGAAATTGATCGATTTTTGAGTGAAATTTGGAGCTTCTTTTGAGAATTTTTTGGGAGAGAATGCCATGATTTACAGAATGTAGGTCTATATGAAATTGATATGCTTGAAAAATAGGGAAGGAAGGAAGATCTTTAGCGTGATTATCGGATGGAAGAATCCTTCTTTGCGTATATCTCTAATTTTCGGCTACTTTTGGTAAGTGTCTAATTTTGGACTAGAGGTTGGTAAGTTTGAGTTTAAATTGGCTATTTCTGTACTTTTTCATTATTTAACTCATCTTGATCCAACCTATCTTAATCCAAGTGAACTTTGGACATAGTTGGACAATGACTCATCTAATAAGTTAGCCATCTTAACCCGCTCAAGTATAGTTCAAACAGCCCATTTGCCAGCTCAACTATAAATTTTGCCTTTTTAAAAGGTACTGACTATTACATACATTTGACAATATTTAGGACAAAGTCACCATACCGAAAACGTCAAAGCAAAATATGTAATTCGATCTTTTTCTTCCTGTCAAACAAGTAACGAGCTGGTCGTTAGGGTAGGCCCACCAACTAGTTCCTAACTCCTAAGCCAACAACGACAGCGAATATGCCAGTAACTTTCTACACTGATAGGAAAATTAAAATTTCCTAATGACAAGTTTACCCTTCACATGAAACGCGTCAACGCCCTAAGGACAGAAGCATCATATTACGGTGAATAAGCAAGTACAGGATCAGGCGATGTGAACGAAACCCAAATTGTGGCTCAAAGCTTCTCCACTTCACTCTTTTTTCTTCCTTCAATAGTATTTTCTAATCTTCCTTCAATTAAATCGCCCACTCCAACATATCAAACACCTTTCAACTCTTTGTTATCTCCGCCCCCTGCTAATCTTCTTTCATATATATTGTTATTATAGGTGGCATTTGAATTCTCAATCTGATACTCCATTTTTTTTCTTTTGTTTTCTTTGAATCAAGAAACCATTTTTCTTTGTGGGTTTTTCTAAATGGCTGCTATTATACAAGGAATTGGTGCTGCTACTGCACTTTCCTCAGCCAATTCTTTGGATTCCAAGAAGTCACTTTTCGCCAATTCTCCCAGATCTTTTTCAGGTTCGTTGCATTTTATGAATCATTTTGCTATTTTCCCAAATTGGATTTTGTTTGTTTTGCTTAAATTTATGTCTTTTTAGCTTTTGGGGTTTAATTTATTGTGTATGTTTGGTTCACTTTTATGATTTTTGGGTTTGTCTAATCTTTGTGTTTTATGGTTTAGTATCCAAAGTTTTGAATCTTTTGTGTTCAGTTTGTGGAGTTTATGGTTTTGTGTTGATGCATGTGTTTGTGTTTGTCGGTGCAGAGAGGAAAGGAAGGTTTTGTGTGGTTAGATCTGATGGGCGTTTGAGTTATGGTTTGAACCGACGCGGCGGTGCGGGCAGAGCTGAACAAATAATTACTAATGCAGTAGCTGTTAGTGTTCTTTACTCTCTCTCATTATGATATGATTGTGTGTGTTTATGTATGAATGTAGTTGTGCACGAGCAGAAATGTGCATAAATAAATACTCCCTCTGGCCCAATTTATGTGACACTATGTCCTTTTTAGTTGTATGTTCCAATTTATGTCACTCTCTTTTCTTGTTAGTCTTTCCAAAAGAATGACACTTTTGTATATTTTGAAGGCAGAATAGCCTAGAAGATACCTGTACTTATTCCGGTTCGACATCCCGGTCCCTGTACTCCACAAAGTTTTATCCGGACATCTCGTTCGAAACAACTCTTTTAAACCCTCTCGACCTCTTCAATGATCCTATGTGGATGACACATCCATGTCCAACACATCCATTTCACTTCATTATCAAAATTTTCTACTCCATTTTTTATTTTATTTTCACTTTTNCCCCCCCCCCAAACAGTCCCCCCTCCATTTATGCACCTTCACAACCCCAAAAATTCCCTTGCTCTATTACCCCAAATACACCCAACAATCATTCTTCAAAATGCTCATTAACAAATGAAAACAGAAACAAAGAAAGAAAAAGAAGAAAGTCAAATAGTTAATAGAATTAACACTTCCTAAATCCTTACAAATCGCGGCCACCCCATCCAAAATAAAACACTTCGGAATCATGCAATTCTGCGGAGATCTCAATCCTCCTTATGATGATTTCAAGATATTGTTTCAACAAGAAGACCCATATTATCTTTATCATTTTTACGAACAAAAATTGTTTAAAAAAAGAAAAAAAACCATTTTCAATTGGGTCTCCAGTATGAAATCTCACCTACTCTCATTCTCACCTACTGGCCTATATAGTTAGCAAATTATGTGTTGTTTATTGACTTACCTTTAGATTTGGTTTTCTTCTTTTACAAACAAAATGGAAGCAAAAATCAGAGGTGAAAGACAATTTTTGTGCTATATCCAAGAGGTAAATCTTGGGACTAAACAATATATGAAGGCAAGTATGAAAGGAGAACAAGAAGAGTATATGTCACGACCCAAATTCCCAACCTTAGAGGTCGTGATGGCGCCTAACACCACACTTGCTAGACAAGCCAATGTTAGAATTCGATTGACTAATTTTCTTAATTAATTACTCAAGCACAAATAAATAACTTCGAAATGAACTTAGTTAGAATAATTCCCAACAACAAGAAAATAAAATAATAATAATAACCAAATAATTAAGACGAACCACGAACTAATTATATAAATAATTCCAAGACTACCCTAGGGTCTGGTGTCACAATCTACGAACTACTAAAAAATACTACAAATAATGGCCGAAAGAAATAGTGTAACTGTTCTGAATGATATAAAACAGTGTATGTAAAAATAGGAGAAGACTCTCGGAATCTGCGAACGCCGGCAGATGTACCTCGTGTCTCCAAATGAATCGGGGGTCGTCCTGGAATCCTCTACTGCTGACTAGTACCTGGATCTGTGCAAAAGAGCACAGAGTGTAGTATCAGTACAACCGACCCCGTGTACTGAGTAAGTGCCGAGCCTAACCTCGGCGAAGTAGTGACGAGGCTAAGTCGGGCTTCAACAATATAATCGATAACAACAATAAATAATAAAGCCAGAAGGAAGTCTAAACAAATAAATAAATAAATGCTGCAACGAAATAAATCAACTCAGCTATAACCAATTCTCAATAACTCTTCAAAATTCCAAACTTTAACTTTGAATAAAAATAGTGCAAAACTATTTAAACAGTAGTAAAATAGATCTTTTAACTTGTGCAAAACTTTTATTTTCTTTTTCTTTAAAAATCAGTAAAATATAAATGTCCTCCCTTATCGCTCCTTGTTGCGGCGTGCAACCCGCTTCTATCTGTCCTCCCTTATTGCTCCTCCCCATCACCCTTATTACTCTTGTTGCAGCGTGCAACCCGTCCCACCTGTCCACCCCTATAACTCCTTGTTGCGGCGTGCAACCCGCTCCCACCAGACATATCATATCAATTTATTTAAGATTTCACAAATTCAGGCCAAGCCTTTCACAATACTTTTGTCTCAACAATTATAAATAATAAACTGCATTATTCTCATAACTTCATCAATAACCTCTCAATCATGAAACCAACAGGAATATCAAATATAAATACCTTTAATTCATACAAACAATACCAAACTTCTCAACCATGTTTATATCACCAGGAACCAACTCAAACAACCAATACTCTTTCCAAATAGTCACCACAATAAATAACAACAATTCAACCAGGCCAAATAGTCATAGAAACAATAATGAACATATAACAGTTAAGACAATGATCAAATAAGTGGGGAACGAGAAAGGAGATCATGTTTAACAAACAATTTTGGGTGGTGCATAGATACTCGTCACCACACCTATACACCACGCCCATGCATTTCACATAGCAAACAAGTGGGGAGTCCTATTCCCTCAAGCCAAAGTTAGACCAAACACTTACCTCAATTCCGCAGGCCACTCACTGCTCAATTATTGCTTTTCCTTTTGAATTCACCTCTAAATTGCTCGGATCTAATCAAAATTAACTTAATATCATTAACTAATACTGAAGGAACTAACTTTATTGAAAAATATATTTTTTCTCAAGTTTTCTCAAAAAAAGTGAAAACCCGACCCCAGGCCCGCTTGGTCTAAGCTCGGGGTTCGGACCAAATTACGTTTACCCATTCACCCACGAACCTAAATATGCTATTAGTTTTGAAATCCGACCTTAATTCGATATAAAAATTCATTTTTTACAAAATTCCCTAATTCTACCCAAATCCTAGATTTTTACCATGAAAATTCTTTTTTTTTGCTTTAAAAGTGATGCAAAATAGTAAGGAATTGAAAGAACAAGGTTTGGAATTTATTACCTATGAATTGTGGATGAAGATTGTTGAAGAAAACTCGTTTTTAGTGCTGGAACCTCGAAAAATTGGAGAAGAAAGGGTTCTGCCCGTTTTTAACAGGTATTTATATTAGCTGGGCTGGGTAACTGCGCGATCGTGGGTAATTAAATGTGATCGCACAGGGTAAGGAAAAATTGTGCAATGCGTTCGCATGGGGAGGGGTGCGATTGCGTATTGGATTTCCCTCCCCCAGGCTAAAATTTAACTCAGTGCGTTCGCACAGTACAAAACTTGGGACCCCTGAAGACTACACTATGCGATCGCAGTTATACCTATGCGATCGCATAGTACAAAAACATGGACACCAGATACTAAAAAACCAGCAGTTATTTTCAAGTGTAAAACATCCCGTGGCCTATCCGAAACTCACCCGAGCCCTCGGGGCTCTAAACAAATCATGCACGCAAGTCCAAAAACATCATACAGACTTGCTCGTGCGATAAAATCATGCAAATAACATGTAAATCTATGAATTAAACCTCAAAACTCATCATTTTCAACAAAAACTCCTAATGTTTATAATTTCTCAACCGGATGTCCGAATCACGTCAAACGAACTCTGTTTTTCACCAAATTTCACAGTTAATCTTTAAATATCATAACAAAGCTGTACCGGGCTCCGGAACCAAAATACGGACCCGATACCAATGATTTTTAGCATTATTTCTTTTCATGAACATTTCAGCAAAATAATTTCTTTCAAAAATTGATTTCTAAGGCTTGGGACCTCGGAATTCTTTTCTGGGCATACGCCCGAGTCCCATATTTTACTGCGGATCTCCCGGGATCGTCGGAACACGGATCCGAGTCCGTTTATTCAAAATGTTGACCAAAGTCAACTTTTATCAAATTTAAATTCTAAAAATCACTATTTCTTATATTTTTCACATAAAAGCTTTTCCAGTTTCACGCCCGGACTGCGCACGCAAATTGAGGTATTTAATTTTAGTCTTTTTATGGTTATTAAGCGTGGAACGGAGTGTAATTTTATAAAATGACCCCTTGGGTCATCACAGTATATCAAGGGGGAGGGGTTAGCGAAGAAGAGGACTAAGGAGGAAATTAAGGGAGGGTAGCTGGATTGGGGGAACTTTTTAATAAAAAATTAACAATTTCTTAACTTTCTTTTTTAATTTTCTTTAATTTAATCTTTTTTAAATCAAATTCGTTGTTTACGCTCACTTTATACGTGTGCATTTAACACATTTCGCCCAACTCAGCAGATTCAATGCCACATAAGCTTGGTCAATGGTCAGAAGCATTTAAAATACTAGTTTTGATTGAGTAGAAGTGTCTGGATGAAACTTTGTGGAGTACAGGGGTACAGGGGCCTGGATGTCAAACCGGAACAAGTACATGTGTCTCTTAGGCTATTCTGCCTATTTTGAATGATCCTAACTTTAAACTTTCGATTTTATCATTTTACGATTAATGATGTGATTTTGGAGCCACAAAATGTTTGGTTATTTTAGACCACAAGTTTCAAAAGTCAATCTTTCTATCCATCTTAAACTATGCACGCAGTCAAATATCATCACATAAAATGGGACAAAGAGAGTAAATGTTGTTGTTTTTGGACTTTGACTTTGGTGTTGTGTGTAACTTTTTACAGGCAAAAGATACTGCTACTGCTTCTACTTCATCCAAGCCGGGGTATATTTACTTCTCCTTTGAGTTTTACATGCACATAGTGCATGCTTATCTTTACTGTTCAAATTGCTCTCTTTTAGCTGCCACTGCCCACTTGTCTTTCCTAATATTTGTCTTCTAAAGCTCTAATCATCGCTTGTTTTATGAAAATTCATGTCCTAGGGTGGCTTGTTAGCCAGATCAGATTGGTTATTTATCATGACTGACTAGGGCAATGTTTGATAATCTTGGCTTAAATAAGAGTTTTGTTGGTAGGATTATGATTTAAAAGGAAATAGAAAAAAATAAACAATAGCAGTTGCTGTTTAACTTCAGATGTGCCGGCTCATCCCGCGATGAACATGTCTAATTCGTTCCGGACCAGAAACAAAAGAAAGGAGAGGGATGGTGGGAGTGATACGATTGTTGTGTTTGGATTAGTACGAGGGAGATAAAATCAGGGAAAAATAGAAAAGAGAGAAAGGAAGGGACTACTTAGCGAATAGAAGCTCAATGCTAGTTTCCATCCAAAAGTAGGTGTGTACATAGAGAGAAAACGGATACAATCTTATCGAATCTTTTTTGTAAGCCAAACATCTCCGGTGGACTTTTCTGAAAAAACAGGGAGTTACGAAGGGTCGTTTGGTTGTGGTATTGGAGCAATTAATCCTAAAATAGAATCCCACATAAGACTAAGTTGCTCCGACACGGCAGTTTAGGTGCCGCACCCATGTCGACACGATACTAGGGAAAATTTGAAAACATAGCATACCTTATCTAGGAAATCAATCATTTACTTGAGAAAAGAAATCCACTTTACAAGCTATACATAAGTATTCCACGAAATTTCTCATAATTTAGAGATATTTTGGTTTTTCTGAATTATTTTTAGCCGGATTCCCGCACCCGTATTCGTACTCGAATCCGTATCCTCGAATTTTAGAATTTACATCTCGAAGGATCCGACCTCTAGATCTGTGCCCGTGTCGGACACCCGCACCTGTGTTCGAGCCGCTTAGACATAAGATATACATTCTACATAAGATAATAAGTAGTTTGGTTGGTCGCATAAGAAAGGAATACTCGCCGCATAACAGCGTTTGATTGGCGGTATTAAATAAATCTCGAGTTAACATGCGGGATAGAATGTGGAATAAGAATACGTGTGTTAGCAACGCAAGGATTAAATTATTTAAAGACAAAAATGTCATTTTAAAGTAAGTAATTCATGTATAATAATCCTTCTCATAATCACCACATAAACAGCCGCTGAAATGTAATTCCCCCATAACTAGTAAGTAAACGGAACGATCCCTAAAGCTATAAATTATGTGTATTCTCACTTTTCTTTCTTGGTACTCACTTTTATATCTTTTATTTGCTCCAAAATTTTGAACTTTTTTATTTGCCATCACATGTATTTTATTGATGCGAAAACAACTCTAGGATGTTGGCTTATCCAAAGAAGACCAAAAACCCCAAGATGTTGCTGAAACAGTACAGCTATATGAAAGATCAATTCCTAGTTCAAGCTTGTAAGGAACTGATTAAATCTTAGATTGTGTCCATATCATTTAATTAATTTCACATACACCAAAAAACTACCAAAAGTGTACAACTGTACTGACGTCTTGGAATGCATTCTGCCTTGCGCTCCACTTTGCTGCTTGAACCTGTCATGCGACTCACAAACAAAAAGAAGAGAAGATCACTCCTATAGGATCCCATGATAAACTACATAGACCAGCATGACCTGTGACTCTCTCTTTTGAGATCTCATCATCTCCTATTTGTTATTGCTAGAAAAATTCCCTTCAATAGTTAGCTATTAAATATTTTCTTAAAAGTAAGCTATTAATTTTTTATTGTAATTTTTCACGGACGTATAACCCCAACATAGAGCTGCTTTTGCATATGAGGTATATTCCTTTCTTTCCTTTATAGCTAAAGTTTTTTTATTTTTTATTTTATCCATTAAGGAATATTTGTTAACTCTATTTATGATGCATTTTGTAACAAAATAGAAATATGAGTTGAAAAAGTAAAGCATTCACCAGAAGACTTTTTGTTTTGGCACACACTCATATGTTGTTTTCTTAGTCATTTCTAGGTCAATGATATAACGCGACATTCACATATTAAATAAGGAATTATTCTCGTCTAGCACTCATCGAACAACTTCTTTCCAAGAAAATAAATAAATGAAAGAACCAACTTTTTTGCACTCTACAATATATGTCAATGAATATATCCTTCTTCCTCCCTCTCTATGAATCTCTACGAATATTTTTAGCAAAAATGTGGTCTTTGTTTTACAGAATAAACCCAAAATGTTTCTGTGTCACCATTGTAAAGTCTCTAATACCCGCCCCTTGGACTATGCATTATCCCTCTTTTCGAAAATTTTATGTTTAACACCACAATAGTTTTCCCAGTTTATGCAAGTACATTTTTTTTTGAAAAAGAAAGAGAAAATGAAAATATTTAATGCGAATACATTTGTATATACTAAATAGTGAAATTTTTCAAACTTTATCCGGTAAATACCAGTGTTGCTATTGAATCATCATATCCTGTCATTGCTAAGAAAAGAAGCTGACTTTTCCAAATCAATTTTGAGACTTGACTTCAAAATTATTGGTGTTTGGACTTATCATGCATATGAATTTACCTGATTTTCATATCTACAGGATATCTGCTCAATTTAGGTAAAAGAAAAAAAAAATAGAAATTATAGCAACATAAACAAAATGGAGAGTTGTTAATCCATTTTGAACAAAAAACATTGTATTATCACGAGAAAAGGCGGTGGAGGTTTGCTTTCTTGGTGTAAGTTAGAACAGATGCTATGATGGAGTAGAGTGTTCTCTCTGTTGTGTGTATATGTGCGGGGGAATGTACTAAGTGGAAAAATAGGAATGGACGAATGGGTTTTGGAAACACAGTAGAACAAGCATGTACTAGGGGAACAAAAGAAACAAAGGGATCAGATGGTTAATCAGTCTCATATTTTAACGTCAAAGATTCCTCTGCATATTGTCATATTTTCTTTACCACTCTTGCTTTGCCTGTATACTTCCTTGTACTCTTGTCACGCTGTATCTCTCTTCAAAAGGAAGATTACTTATTTTGTAGGAAATTTGGTTTACCTTCCTACTTCATACTTGTTTAGCTTCTGATTTTTGCTTTCTGCTTTGTTGGGTTCTGAGGTTCTAATTACATGAATGGTTTGGGCAACCATAAGCTAGTATAGAGGTCCCTTATTAATTCTGTCTCTTCTAATGCATAAGATTTCCGCTGAGGGATTCGATTCCATGCCTATGTTGCACGGACTCTCCAAAATGCTGCCGCACCCGTGTCGGATCCTCAAAAATTACACTATTTTTGGAGAATCCGACATGCACCCAAAGATATTTTTGGAGAGTTCTAGCAAACATAGTTTCAGGCATTACTGTTACTGATCTAGTTGTTTAAGGGTTGAAGAGCTTGTTTAATTTTGATGGTGGTCATAACCAACATTATCTTTGGATGTATTTGAGTTATATGTGCTTCCTTCCTAATTGTTGGGGTTAGATTATGTCCGTGGTTTTAAGAGAATTCTATAACTGTGCTTTCTTAATCATTAAAACTTACATCACTGAATAGGTCTTTGTTGGCTGGTTGGATGTGCACTCTTTTCTCATATGTTGATTGTGGTGTGAACTATATTAATTGTTCCCAATTGCTCATGTACCTGATTGTTCTTTATCCGGCTTTCTTGTTGCTTGACCACGCAACTTATGTGATTGAATGTGCATCTTTAGGCATGAACTGCTACTCTTTGAGGCCCTCCGTGAAGGCCTTGAAGAAGAGATGGACAGAGATCCCACTGTATGTGTAATGGGTGAAGATGTCGGTCATTATGGAGGTTCGTACAAGGTGACTAAAGGGCTTGCCCCAAAATATGGTGATCTCAGGGTTCTCGACACTCCCATTGCTGAGAACTCTTTCACTGGTATGGGTATTGGCGCTGCAATGACTGGCCTGCGTCCAGTTATTGAGGGAATGAACATGGGATTTCTTCTTCTAGCCTTCAACCAGATATCTAACAACTGTGGTATGCTCCACTACACATCTGGTGGCCAGTTTAAGATACCAGTCGTCATTCGAGGTCCTGGTGGAGTTGGTCGACAGCTCGGAGCAGAGCACTCTCAGCGCCTCGAGTCGTATTTCCAGTCAATTCCTGGAATCCAAATGGTTGCCTGCTCAACCCCTTACAATGCCAAGGGCTTGATGAAGGCAGCTATTAGGAGTGATAACCCTGTGATTCTGTTTGAGCATGTTTTGCTCTACAACCTCAAGGAGAGAATTCCAGACGAAGAGTATGTCTTGAATCTTGAAGAAGCTGAGATGGTTAGACCTGGGGAGCATGTTACCATTTTAACTTATTCCAGGATGAGGTATCACGTGATGCAGGCTGCGAAGACGCTTGTGGACAAGGGTTATGATCCTGAGGTCATTGATATCAGGTCATTGAAACCATTTGACCTTCACACCATCGGAAATTCAGTGAAGAAGACTCATCGTGTGCTCATCGTTGAGGAATGTATGCGGACAGGAGGTATTGGCGCCAGCTTGACAGCCGCTATAACTGAGAACTTCCATGACTATTTAGATGCCCCAATTGTATGTCTGTCATCACAGGATGTGCCAACCCCGTATGCTGGGACGTTAGAGAACTGGACTGTTGTCCAACCTCCCCAGATTGTTACTGCAGTTGAACAGCTTTGCCAATGATCAAGTGGTAGAAGCATTTGGTAATTACGCCATTTGGTTGTCATAGTTCTACTTCTGATTGTTAGTTAAAATGTCTGATTTTGTTCTAGATTTGAGTTTGTGGGTCTTTCAAGTTCTAGTTAAGGTGAGATGTGTCTGTTGTTTCGTTGTCTAGTACCTATATGGTGTTTAGATTTTTTTATATACTGGTAAGGTTAAAAGACTTGATTGAAACATTATCATTTTTTTTTGTTTCATTTGAGATTAATTTCTTAACTTTGTACCTGATAATTGAGGCTGCAGTGTTTACATTTACATATCAGAATGGGTGTTTGCTGAAACAGATGATTGGAACTCTTGCGCAATATTATAGCAACACTGTCCATATTGTTAAACATACAAAACTAATCCTATAAATTTTACGTCCAAGGTATGCTCTGCCAGTTGTGAACCGTCAGTAAAACTGTTTTTCTAAAAATTTTACGTAGTATACTTTGCTCTCGGAACTATTAATTTTCTGTTAGTGTAACTATATGTCTTTTTTATTTTCTTATATTGAAGCAATGTTCTCCATTGGACATGTCATGTCCCATTTGACTGATGTATTTTCCCTTCATGTTGTTGCTATTAGGAAATTATGTGTAGCTTTGTAACTTGAATATACAGGCCTAGGATTAGCAGAAAAGATATCTAATTTCTGTTCAACTCCGCGTTGCTGTTAGTTTATACAATGCTATTCTCATGAGCATGAGGAGATAACATTCAATTTGAGTCTTACTAAGATTTCAAACCGTGATAAATTGGCCTGGCTGTTATGCTTCTGTAAATTGTCACTAGATTGATGACCTTTACGAATCTATCTTTTCTAATGGTAGTCAGAATGATATTTTGGTTTCTAACAATAGCCAATTTTGGCCAACTCATTTCATTTGCTGTATAATTTTTGTCTATGAGGGTGATGTTCTATACGTCAATACCACACAAGAGGGGGTGATTTGTGTGGTGTCCGATTTTCGCGTGCACTAGTTATAGTAGGACCAGGTTCATCTGTGTGTTCCAACTTTTACTGTTTGCGAAATAATAAATACAGAAAATAAAGAAAATAAAGATTTTTACGTGGAAAATACCTGGCTCAAAAGGTGAAAATACCACGACCTACTTCCCAGTAGGATTTTTCCAAAACTCTTTACTAAATCAGTGAGTCAAACAACATTTACAAACACTCTTTTGTAAACCTAGGATTACCTCTAACCCCTTGTAACAAACTAACCTCTAGCAATTTGCGACAAGCTCCAAGTTAGCTATAACTTGAAACACACAGTACGCATTGCAGATGCTTCTAGATAAAGCTGAAAAGGTACAAGCTGAAATCACCTACTACAAATGAACTAGACTAACAGACAACAGTTGGAACTGGTTCTTCTAGCTGGTTCAAGTAGCTTCAGATGCGCACACTCAAATCTCACACGAACTGCTTGCAAAATTACCTCGCTATTTTGCTCTCAATTCTTGCTTAACTTATGCTTTTGTGCGTACCTGTACAATAAGAACAATCTGCAATATATAAGATTAGTAGACAAGAGATTAACTAGAGTTCTAATGCTACTCTTCCTTGGTGGAAGAGTTCTAGTTAGTCTCAACTCCTCAAATCCTTCCTTATCTTTGATTCTGTTCTTACTGAATAAGGAGTCCTTCTACTTATCATTTTGCAATCTTTTCGATCAGGAGATATCTCTTATTTTAACAGATTTCGTTTATCTCCTGCATGTGCACCTCACGTGGCTTTAACTCTGCTTGTGCATATGTCTGCCAGTGATGGACCTGGTTCATTTCTGATTTCCTTTGTCAATCTTCAAAACCATTCAATTTCTTGGGCCAACAAATTTCCTCTTTTTGATGATGACAAACTCTGTGCGTCCATAAGCTTAGGCCTGTATCCAACTTAATCCAACATTGACACATTTTAGAGGGGCTTTTGCATCCGTACCCACTTTTTGTGCCACGTTTTAATTTATACCCGCTTTGTAAAAATATTGCATCCATACCCGCTTTTGCGCATAACTTCAGCATGCGGGGCTGAAATAGCAAAGGCACTCACGCAAAACTTCAGCATTCTAGTAGAGGGCCTGAAGTAGCTTGCGAACTTCAGCTCTAGAGCTGAAGTTCTTCAGCTCTAGTAAATGGGTAACTTCAGCATACGGGGCTGCTAGGGCTGAAGTTTTGTCTTTGTAACTGGGGAACTTCAGCCCCGTATGCTGAAGTTGTTGTCTTTATAACTTGGGAGCTCGTAACTGGGGAAATTCAGCCTCGTATGATGAAGTTTTGTCTTTATAACTGGCGAACTTCAGCTTAACTGGTGAACTTCAGCTCAACGAAGGAAAGGGGAGCTGAAGTTATTTAAAAAGTGGGTGCAAGTTAAAAGTTTTTAAAAAAGCGGGTATAGGTTAAATGAGGGCGACCAAATAGGGTGTCCCGCGCAATTTTTACCATTTTAGAGTATTAAACATTTACCACAAAAGAACTAGGTTCATTAGGTTATAAATATCACATGTTCAGAGTAGCACATAACCGAACCATTCTTCCCCCTTTTGGCATCATCGAAAAGTTGCAAAAATTATGAAAGTCCTAGACATTTAAGAATTACTCATGGCCACTGAGGCTACTGCAATTGCAATCATGTATTAATCATCAACAATTAACTAATAATTCAAACTATCAAAGAAATCGAAACAAGAACAAGAGAAAAAATAGCAGAATTCATTGATAGAAAGCATTGTTCATCCACAATCCACAAAAAGAAATAGAAATAGTTAAAAACCATGAGCAAAAACAAGAAAAGTCCCTAACCTGGGTCACTGATGTACTAAGGCAGGCTTAGGCTACTAAGGCTGGGAAGGGCTGGAGGCTTGGAGAAGAGATAGCATATCTCGAAGAATTCCTTCATTCTTCTCCTTTTCTTTAGCAAGCTCAGTTCTGAGAGCATCCCTCTCAGATTCAACCTCTGCCAGACGGTTCTTCAGCCGTACTATTTCTGCATCCTTCACCCCACTCTACTGTACAAGGACTCTGACTTTGCTATTCACAGGTGCCATCCTAGATGAACCAGGTTCAATGGCGATGACATTTACTTCATAGTCACAATCTAGAAGGGTATTTATTCCAAAGTGATTCTTGCTTGTGTCCATCTCTGCTTTCTTCAGAGGTACCTTGTAGTGAACAAGTACTGAGGTGAGAATGAAGCCATATGGAATGGCATGGGCTTTGGATCCATTTACAACTCTATCCAGCAGCTGAATGATGAACCAGGGCCAATTTATCTGCCTCCCACTGTCCAGGCACTCCATCAGAACTAAATCCATGTAATTAGCAATGTGCCCCCTTTCCTGCCGTGGCAATATACATTTGTTGATAAACTCAAATATCACTTTGTGTGGGGGCTTCATCTCACTCTTATAGACTGCCTTAGATTCAACCTCCTCCTCATTGTCGCAGAATTTCCTTGTGATCACCAGAGCAGTTGGAAGGGCATCTAAACTTGGCCATTTTTGCCTAGTATAGTCATCATAGCCTTCAGATGGAATGCCAAGGATTTCTCCTAAATCTTTGGCATCAAAAGAAATTTTTACCCCCTTTACTTGGCTAGATATTCTTCCATCCTTGATCACAACGTTTGCCATGAATTCCACTATCTCATCTCTGGCCAATCTCCCCATCCAACTGAAGGACCATGACCTTCCAGCCTTGCCTCTCCAGCTTCTCCAACAACAAGATCATACCCGCTTCTTCCAAGTCTTTCAAAAACCTCCCCTTCAGAATTGTGCGCTTCCCAAACTTTGTGAATTATCCTTCTCACCATCAGACTCAAATACCTCTTCATCACTCCATTCATCTTCTTCAGCAATTGTCACTTTCTTGGGATTCACTGTAGACCTGGTTCTCTTGGTCAAGGTTGAGGGTTCAGCAGACACAGATGCATACTTCTTTGAGGAAGTCTTGGCTTTCTTTGGTTTTGGGGTCTGGACCTCGACCTCTTCCACCTGTTCACCTTGATGGACCAGGTCCATCTCATCGATCTCATTAGCCTCTATAGGCTCAGTAATTTTCGCCTTCCCTTTTTCAACCCTTTTTCTTTTACTCTCCTCCAAGGCTCTTTGTAGCTCCTCCTCACTCTACCTTAGCGTGCTTCTTGTGGTTCTTCCTCTTGAAAGAGGAATTTCAAAACTAGTAGAAGGAGTGGCTTTCCTTTTCTTACTTGCTCTTTCTGTTCCAAAAGTTTGAGCCTTGGGAGTTCTTTTCTTCTTTGGCTTGTAACTATCACCCAACTTTTTTAGAAGATCTGCTAGAGTTTCCTCAGTAGATGAACCAGGTTCATCTATAGGTTTTCCCAGATTTACCAACCCCTCAGCCGCTTCTCCTGATTCACTTCCCCCTGACTTTTTGTCTACTTCTCCTACCATTTCTGGTTTAGTTCCACGAATATCCATTTTAACAGATTCTTTCCCTTTTCCCCTCACTTCACTCCGTACTCCCTCTCTCTCTATTTCTTTTTCAGTTTTGTATTTACCACCTCTCCTTATTGTCTCCAGAAACTCCAAATCAATCACAGAACCAACCAAAACAAACCTAGTTTATAAGTTCTCAGCAGTCTCAGAATCAGCCTCAGAAGTAGTTCTTGGTACAGAAGATACATGTTCAGAATCAGAAGATCCTGTTGCTTCCCCCTCAGATGCTGATTTAAAAGTATCGCTCGAATTTTGTGATTCTTGATCCTGACTTGATTGAAGCTTGGCATTTAATTTTCTTGCTAAAGAGCCGCTTGCCACTATTTTTCTAGCAAGCATCTTAACTCTCCTTTTTCTGGGTTCGGGGTTAGGACTGGGTTGGGGACGGGTGGAGCTAGGTTGAGGAGGGGTTGTAGAAGACGAAGANGGGGGGGGGGGCGGGAGATGGTGGAGTACCGGGATTGTTCCAAGGGTTATACATTTTGATTTTTGGTTGATGAAGGAAGAAAGAATCTGGATTGGAGTTGAAGGCAAAGAGAGAAGGAAGGGTTTCGACGATTTTTCAGAATTGATGAGGGCTTACAGAAGTGATGATGAGGGATTTAAATGGGATGGTTAATTAATATATAATGGCAGCTTTTTTGGGTTAAATAGAAGTCTAATCACTTCTGCAATTGGTCACTTAGAAATGGCAGTTACAGTTTCCCTAATTTCTAGGTGTTTTAATACAATGAGATTCTTAGTGTAGACAGAACTGGTTAAAAAAGGATAAGGGATAGATTTTGAAAAGATTTTGAGTTTGGGTAGAGTTTTGCGCATGATTAACTATTGCTATTTCAAAATGTGTATAGTGGAGAACACATACCTCGCCTTTCAGATGAACTAGGTTCATCATTTGAGAATTCTCTTGATCAAGCCTCAATTTTCAACAATAGAAAAAAATAACATTAGTAACCAGTGAGTCATATCAAAACATGGCGAAAGAGTATGTTATTTACAGCATGAGACTAAGTAATAATTAATCTGATTATTTACACAAACTTCAGATTTTGGAGACAATTTTTTTTTCATCATTTTTTTTTCATGTACACTCTGAACTGGTTCAATTAGGTGATCTTAATCATCCCTAACTCTAACCTGTTCCTTTCAAAATGTTCTCTACTCAATGCTTTTGTAAATATGTCAGCAATCTGTTTATCAGTGGCACAAAACTCTATGGTGATCAATCCCTTCTCAAAGTTGTCCCTTAAAAAATGATGTCTAACATCTATGTGCTTTGTTCTTTTATGATGAACGTGGTTATTTTTCATACTGATAGCACTAGTGTTACCATAAAATATAGGGATACATCCAATATCGATTCCAAAATCCATCAATTGCTATTTAATCCACAATAGTTGAGCACAACATAAGGCTGCAGTCACATACTCAGCCTCAGCAGTAGATAGAGCCACAAAATTCTGCTTTTTATTGGCCCAAGACACAAGGCATGAGCCCAGAAAGTGTGCTATACCTGAGATGCTCTTTCTATCTACTAAAAAACCTGTATAATCAGCATCAACATATCCCACAAGATTAAAGTTACTACCTTTTGGATACCAAAGACATAGACCAATAAAGCCTTTTAGGTATCTCAAGATTTTCTTTACAACAGTTAAGTGGGATTCCTTTGGATTAGCTTGAAATCTTGCACAAAGTCCTATACTAAAAACAATGTCGGGTCTACTAGCAGTGAGATACAACAATGAACCAATCATTCCCCTGTACAACTTTTGATCAACAGATGAACCAGGTTCATCTACATCCAGTTTTGTGGCTGTTGCAATATGAGTGTCAATTTCTTTGGATTCTTCCATTCTAAACCTTTTAAGTAACTCTTTTACATACTTTTGCTGATGGATCATAGTTCCATTTGAATTTTGTTTAATTTGTAAGCATAAAAAGAAATTAATCTCACCTATCATGCTCATTTCAAATTCACTCCCCATTAGTTTAGGAAATTCTTTACTTAGCTTATCAGTAGTTGCTCCAAAGATTATGTCATCTACATATATCTATAGTACCAAGAGATCTTTACTTTTTTCTTTCAAGAATAGAGTACTGTCAATTTTACCTCTCTTGTAGTCATGCTTAAGCAAGAATTTTGATAATCTTTCATACCATGCTCTAGGAGCTTGCTTGAGTCCATACAGTGCCTTGCCAAGCTTGTACACATGATCAAGATTCTCCTTGTTTTCAAACCCCAGAGGTTGCTTGACAAACACTTCTTCCTTTAGATAGCCATTTAGGAAGGCACTCTTGACGTCCATCTGGTGAAGGGTGAATTCCATGTAAGCAGCAAAGGCTATTAGGAGACTTATTGCTTCCAGCCTTGCCAGTGGAGCAAAAGTTTCATCATAGTCTATGCCTTCCCCCTAACTGTATCCTTGAACCACCAATCTTGACTTGTTCCTAGTAACTGGTCCATCTTCATCAAGTTTATTTCTGAAGAACCACTTAGTTCCAATTACTGATCTATCCAAGGGCCTTGGTACCAGATGCCAAACTTGACTCCTTTCAAATTGGTTGAGTTCATCTTGCATTGCATTTACCCAGTCTGCATCCTGCAAAGCCTCAAAAACATTTTTTAGGTTCAATAAGAGATAAGAAATCATCAAAAGCACAAAGATTCTTTAAAGAAGATCTGGTTTTGATTCCAGAGGTTGGATAAGTGATAATGTTCTCAATGGGGTGAGAAA
Organism: Nicotiana paniculata; assembly: GCA_005239505.1. Taxonomy (NCBI): domain Eukaryota; kingdom Viridiplantae; phylum Streptophyta; class Magnoliopsida; order Solanales; family Solanaceae; genus Nicotiana; species Nicotiana paniculata. Next base: position 93,183 of record ML307200.1, on the reverse strand, counting down.
TTTGATATCTGTAAGGTTTCACAACCAACTGGTTACTCCGTGATGTTCCTTCAACGCTTGTTGTTGTGGAACAGGTTCAGGTACATATTCCAACGAAGTCTGGGAATTATTTTATTCTATTCCCCCTATCATGTTGCCCGGGATGGATGAACCTGTTCCATCACCTGTTTCTTCCTCCAATGTTGCTTTAGTCTGGGCTATGATCTCATGTCAGTTTCTAGCTAGCCCAATTAATTCGTCATCTGGTTCCCGCCTCTCAAAAAGAATGTTAGTTTCATCAAAAACTACATGTACACTTTCTTCAATACACATAGTTATTTTGTTATAAACTTTATAAGCTTTACTATGTGAATAATATCCCAAGAATACTCCCTCATCTCTTCTGGGATCAAACTTACCTAGGGAGTCTTTACCATTGTTGTGAACAAAGCACTTGCAACCAAATGCCCTAAGGTGGGATATATTTGTCTTTCTCCCTTTAAGTAACTCATAGGGAGTCTTCTCTTCAATGGGTCTTGCCATTCACCTATTTATGATGTAGCATGCAAAATTAACAGCTTCTGCCCAGAAACTATGGGGTGATTTACTAGAAAGAAGCATAGTCCTAGCCATATCTTCAAGTGTCCTATTTTTTCTTTCAACTACTCCATTTTGTTGTGGAGTTCTAGGAGCAGAAAAATTATGATCTATGCCACCCATATCACAAAATTCAGCAAACTTTGCATTTTCAAATTTAGTGCCATGATCAGACCTAATTGATGCAAGTTGATTTCCTAATTATTTCTGAATTTTTCTAACAAAGGAAGTGAACATGTCAAATGCTTCATCTTTAGATGTTAGAAACAGTGTCCAGGTAAATCTAGAGTAATCATCAACAAGTACCATCATATATCTCTTACCACCTCTGCTTAATGTTCTCATTGGACCACAAAGATCCATATGGACCAGTTCCATCGTTCTGGTGGTACTTACCACTTTGTTGCTTTTAAAAGAGAATTTTACCTGCTTCCCCCTTGCACAAGCCTCACAAACTTTTTCTTCCTTGAACTTAATGTTAGGCAGTCCTATCACGAAGTCCTTGGAAACTAATTTGTTAAGTTGACTTAGACTTGCATGTCCGAGCCTCTTATGCCAAAGGAGGGGATCACTGTCCATCACACTCAAGCAAGTTAGTTCATTTTCTGAAAATGTGGACAAATCTACAATGTATATATTTTTCACTCTTTTTCCCTGCAAAACAATCTTGTCAGTGGTAAGATTTATCACAAAACATTTTGTAGAGGTGAATGCTACCAAGTTACCTCTATCACACAACTGTGACACACTGATTAGGTTATATTTCAAGTCGTCTATCAAATAGACATTCTCAATGGAATGAGTGTAATTTTTACCTACCTTACCAACCCCAACGATTTCACCTTTATTTCTATTTCCAAAGGAGACATTTCCTCCTTTGAGGTGCTCAAGTGAAAGGAATTGATCCTTGTTGCCAGTCATGTGCTTTGAGAAGCCACTACCCATGTACCATATTTGGCTGCTCCACTTCACTTGAACTCGCAAAAAGAAATTAAGGGTTAGTCTTAGGAACCCAAACTAGTTTGGGTCCCTTTCTATAAGCAAAAGGATGGATTAAATTCTTTTTAGCCCAATTTGGTAACCAATTTTTCCCTTGAACAAAACTTTTGTTCTTTTGACTGGCTTGTTATTTTATATTACATTCACTTTTATAGTGACCAGTTTTACCACAATGGGTACAGATTTTGTTCTTAGGAAGGGTGAGGTACTTGCTTTTAGGATCCCATTTAGGTAGCTAATTCCCAAAGCCAAGTCCTCTCCTATTGCTACTATGATGTTCCTGTAGCCATGTCAATGCATCGGAGGATCTTTTCCATTTACAAGTTATGTCTAGTTCATGCTTGACCTTACCAAGTTCCTCCTTCAACACTCTTATATGTTCATCCTTCCTATACAACTCATCTTTTAGTTTACCTACATTTTCTTATAAGGTGAGTTGAGAGGTGTCAGCTGTCTTCTTACTAGTTCCATGTTTCAGTTTTAGATTTTCAGATTTTAAACCTAGGACATTTGTTTCAAGTGTATGAACCTGGTTCTTCAGAGAATTATTTTCACTCACAGTTTCACTGACTCTAATTTACAGGTTTTTACACTTTCTTTTAAAATCACACACTCCTTAGACATCTGTTCCTTTTCCTTATTAATTACCTCAAATTCATCAATAAAATCTAGCAATAATTAAGAGAGCTTTTCCTTGGACAAGAATTTAATCTTGTCTTTAAGATGAGATATACTTACCTCAGATTCCTCATGAGATTCCTCATCTGATTCACCAATTGCCATAAGTGCTTGTTCATCTTCATCTTCATCATCTGACTCCTCATCTGAACTTTCTCCCGAAGCAGCAACCATAGCCTTTGTTGATCCTTTGTTCTTCTTGGGATGAACATGTTCCTTCTTCCGGTTCCTTCGTTCAGATCTTTCCTTCTTCCATTCAACTTCCCATTGAGGGCAGTTCTTGATGTGATGATCAGTCTTCCCACATTTGTAGCATCCCTTATTGGTCGTCTTTTCAGGTGCCCTTGCCTTGCTGTAATTTCCACCTCTTGAGGGGCCTTTCCTCTCATAAGATATTTCTTGAAATCCTTGGTGATCATAGCGATTTAATCTTCCTCCAAATCAGCTCCTTCAGTAATTTTGAGTGCCAAACTTCTTTCTTTCTTGGGAGCATCCATCTTCATGGTCTGCCTTATGAGTTCATAGGCAGTGAGATTTCTAATCAGTTCATCCAGTTTGAGAGTTGCAATATTCTTGGATTCCTGAATTGCATTAATCTTGCTTTCCCAAGAACCTGGCAGAACCCTTGTCAGAATCTTCTCAACTTTATCTTCCTCAAGGAGAGTCCTTCCAAGAGATTTAAGTTCATTGGTCAGTGTAGTGAACCTTGTATACATCTATTTAATAGTGTCTCCTTCCTTTATAGAGAAATTCTCATATTGAGAAAATAGTAGGGTACCTCTGGATCTCTTCACTTGAGCAGTTCCTGCATGAGCCACTTGAAAAGTGTCCCAAATTTCCTTGGCAGTAGTACAACTTTGGATTCTGCTGTACCCATCTAGATCAAGTCCACACATAAGCCATTTCTTGGCCTTAGCATTCTTCTCCCACTTTCTCAAATCCTCAGTAGTGCAGTCAACTCTTGTCTTTGGCACGTCTACTCCTTCAACATTCTTCTTCATGGTGGCCAAAGGACCATCAGTAACAATATCCCATAGCTCGTAATCTTCTCCAATTATATGGTCTCTAATCCTGTTCTTCCACCAAGAGTAGTACTGGCCATTGAAGAGTGGAGGCCTAGTAGTTGATTGTCCTTCCCAGTTCCCAGGTGGTGCACTCATCTTGATATTCTCCTAAGGTGTTATCCTCTTCAAGGATAACCCGATATCATACAATTTTTATTCTATACGTCAATACCCCACAAGATGGGAAGGGGGGGGGGGGTTGATTTGTGTGGTGTCCATTTTTCGCATGCACTAGTTATAGAAGGACCAGGTTCTTCTGTGTGTTCCAACTTTTACTGTTTGTGAAATAATAAATATAGAAAATAAACAACACAGAAATTTTTTGTAAAACACCTGACTCAAAAGGTGAAAAAACCACGACCTACTTCCCAGTAGGATTTTCCCAAAACTCCTTACTAAATCAGTGAGCCAAACAACATTTACAAACACTCTTTTGTAAGCCTAGTATTACCTCTAACCCCTTATAGCAAAATAGCCTCTTGCTATTTGCGACAAACTCCAAGTTAGCTATAACTTGAAACACACATTACCTATTACAGACGCTTCTAGATAAAGCTGAAAAGGTACAAGTTGAAATCACCTACTACAAATGAACTAGACTAACAGACAACAATTGGAACTGGTTCTTCTAGCTGGTTCAAGTAGCTTTAGATTTGCAGACTCAAATCTCACACGAACTGCTTGCAAAATTGTCTCGCTATTTTGATTTCAATTCTTGCTTAACTTCTGCTTTTGTGCGTACCTGTAGAATAAGAACAATTTGCAATATATAAGATTAGCACACAAGAGATTAACTAGAGTCCTAATGCTACTTCCTTGGTGGAAGAATTCTAGTTAGTCTCAACTCCTCAAATCCTTCCTTATCTTTGATTCTGTTCTTACTGAATAAAGAGTCCTTCTCCCTATCATTTTGCAATCTTTTCGATCAGGAGATATCTCTTATTTTAACAGATTTCGTTTATTTCCTGCATGTGCACCTCACGTTCCTTTAACTCCGCTTGTGCATATGTCTTCCAGTGATGGACCTGGATCATATCTGAGTTCCTTTGTCAATCTTTAAAACCATTCAATTTCTTGGGCCAACAGAGAGTTTGAAGCTTTTAATGATGGGAGACATGATTATAACATTTCAATTTGTACTTGAATGGGATGATTTGAAATTCATCCTCCTTTAGTTTTCTGAGCTAGATTTACTCAACTTGCAGTCAATCACCTCACTTCCTTCATGTGTTTATATGGCCAATGAATATGGGATGGGTTTTCCGATCATTGAGTCTTATGCTAGTATCTTAAGTGTGCTGAAATATGTGTGGCAAGAATTAGATTTAGTTAATGTGTGATATAATTATGGATGAACCTCCATCCAAGGGTGTGGTTTAGTGGTCAATGGAGTGGTTTGAGAACCATGGGGTTTGGTTCAAATTCCAACAGAGGCAAAAACACTAAGTAATTTCTTTTCATGTCTCGGCCTTGCTGGATAGAGTCAGTACTTGTATTGGTGGGAAGTAGTAGGCACCGCATGGAATTAGTCAAAGTGCACGCAAACTGAACTACACAAAAAATTATGGATGAACATGCCAGGTTTTTATGTGATTATTTGGGCGAACATAAGATGTTTCCGACATCAATCCATCTCAGACAGTCCATACCTATATTGTGTGGATCCTTCGTTTGTCTTGACATACCCGTATCCGGCGGATGTGATGAGGGTGGAGGGTTAATTTGTGCGGGTAATTGAGGTGCTTGAATCAGATATTTCCATGCAACTACAGTGAATACATACCCGTAAAAGAGGCCAGGCAACATAATTCACCCTAATGAAATGCTAAACTTAACCTCTCACTCGACCTAGTGTTGCCTTCCTCCAAGAAGAATTCAGAAAACTATTTTTTGCAATAGTCGTTATTTGCTTGAATCTGAGCCATTTCCATGTGCATTAGTACTATTCTCATGTGGAAGTGTCAATAGGAATTGAGTTTATTCGGTAGCTCATCCAGATTTTTATAGGTAGAGTAGTAAACTAGCTGTTTCTTGTTCCCATGCTTTCCTATTTACCAGCAGTTTTTTTGTCCCTTTTTATGTTACTTTGTCCCCCTACTACCTAGTCATGTGAGATGAGTCCGGAAACAAAGTGTGCTTTTTTGGACTCAAAGCACAAAAATAGATAAGAATAACAATCTGTCACCATTTTATGTATAGCATATGGGTTGTATGCGCTATACCTTAACAACACGTTTGTCCGTTAAGATATAGCGCATGCAACCAATGTGCTATACTTTGTAATTGACTGACCCACAATAATTGGTGGGTGTAGCGCGTAGATTTACATCACTATATATATGGCGCGTTTAATTAATGTGCTATACCTCCTATCATTGTAACCCCCACACAACTCTTTTGCTCATTTAAGGAGCTTCATTATTTCTTAAAAAATCGACTCCGAAAGAGTCAGTCTTCTGAATCCTTTTTATTTTCCTTTACTCATTCCGAAATATTTGTTTACTTAAGTTTTTCAGCATTTTGCCATAATGTCTAAAGAGCAAAAAATTAGAGTAGCATTATATTAGGGGGTGGAATTGTCGTGGAGAATAACTCAGTATACTATAGTTGTTCTCCACAGTGTATTGTTAAGTTGCCACTTACATTGGAGTACGATAGATTGGTATCATTGATATATAAAATAATGAGCGCGAGGACACGTTCGGTTAATATTAAAGTAACCGGAAGATATTCATATTCTCTTACTCCGCAAGGGGTTATGCTGAGTTTAACATCGAAGACGATGAATCTCTGAAAGATTTTTTGAGAACTCCGGATATACGTCAAGTCTGAGTATGTTCACAATATTGAGGTTCCGCAAAATAGGGATAACCCTCAATTATTGGGTGGTTTTTTTAGAGCGGTTTTATCCGAACATGTTCCGTTTGAAAGAGTTTTGTTACACCCTATGTTTTCGTTCGTAAGAGTATATAAGACAATTGCAGTAAGTTCAGAAATGAGTTCATTTTAGAAAGTACATAAAGTAAGTTAATCATGTTATCTTGGAGGTTACAAATCTTTAAATAACAAGTACCAAGAGGTTTGGAAAGCTTAGAATCTAAACAAATTGAAAAAAATTAAGTTTCGTCGAAAGTCGATAAGTTTGGAATGTTATAACATGTACTTTGGGGTGAGACTAGGGTTCTTAACATGATAAGGAGGTTATGTTATGAGTTATTTTAGTCATATGATAGTTGTGTCTTCCATTTTGAAGTTAAGCGATTTGTGGAACAAAAGTTGACAAAGGTCATCACAAGTTACATTCATAATGTACTGAAAGTTAGATCAAATAAAGAAGAGATTTTATCCTAGTATACTAGGAATTCCAGGATAATCCATATATCAAGTTGAAGATCTACGAATCTAGTTTTAAACGCATTAAACCGTTTGTTGATATAAAATCAGAAAAGAGAGATATTTACGTTTTCGCAAGACTGCGCAAGCAGCTCTCAATTGGACCCACTTAGGCGGTGGTCGAACTATTTCACTTTAAAAACGATTTAGACGATATTTATTTCTCATATTTAGAACTAACCTCGTCCCTACAATCCTCCGGACCGTCCTAAACAGATACCATAATGGTTTGAAGTGATTCCAAAGTGATTACACAATATTTCAACATCGAAAGTTAGTTCTAGTAAAGAACAACACCTCGCTAAGTTTGTTTTATTATTGAGGATAATTGTGGGCTGTGTTTGACTTAAATTTTAAGATGTTGCTACTGGATAAGGTGATTATATAAGCCTACTAATTGTGCTTAAGATTTCTTGTATGTTGGTTAAGTTGTTAGGATGATAAACTACAAGATAATACTTGGATTAGTTTGAGATGTTGTTGTTCTTGATGGATTGATTTTAAAGTTTCTTTTATGGACTTTAAGTGGATGAAAATTAGGGAAACAAAGTTGGCTATGATATTGTTAGTATGATTATGTTGGTTTACATGTCAATCTTGTTGAGGAAATTGGTAACTAGAAAAGAAATGACTATAAAGCACTTGGAAGTTGTCCACAATGATATTATCTTGTGTTAGGTTATTTCGGGTAACTTTGAAATTGACTACAAGGTTGGAAATACTTTAAAAGGTATTTTTTATTATATTGGATATATTACTAAGTTTAAGAATGAATGATAATGGGGTTGAAGGGAGCTAAGGGATTCAATTTGAGCTTGCCACTCGTCGTGATATATTGATGACTTGTTAATGAAATATTTTGTACCCTATTATTGATGTAGTTCTTGTTGTATTGATTTGGTTGTTGTTGTTGGTATATGGTATTTGAGGAGGCCCTTATTATAGGGAAGATGCTGCCAAATTTACATAAACGAGCTACTACTTTAAGTTGCGGACTTAGCCTTTACTCAACACCGATTTTGAATCTTCTTATGCTATGATACATTGAGTTGAGTTGTTTGAAGAATTGTTTGGAATGTATTAGGGACTCAACGGAGTTAAGGTATGTTAAGGCTATCCCTTCTTTCATTTTAGCATGATCCATATGATAAAAATGAAAAGAGCAAACACGCAACTTTCATAAATGAGTTTATTCATAAAAGTACTAGGAGCGCCTATGTTCTTGATTCCCCTTTCATTTTAGCATGATCCATATGATAAAAATGAAACGAGCAAACAAGCAACTTTCATAAATGAGTTTATTCATAAAAGTACTAGGAGCGCCTATGTTCTTGATTCCCCATGTGTCCTATTATTATATCGTCTATTCAGGTCTCAGAAAATAAGTAAGTTGATAAAGTTTATCAGAAGGCATAATGATCTTATGACGTTCCGAGAGAACTTATTGACTTACTTCATTATGCATTGCAATAAGTTATACCTGTACATTGACCCATGACCAGATGACGTTATATATATGTATATTATATGTATATGGGGTATGAGAAAATGTTACAACGTTATATACGCATCACCACCTAATCAACTGATATATGTTGATGATTTCACCCACAGAGGTCGAGATGATATGATGGGATGCCTTCAGAGGCTTGATGATGTTATGTACGCATATACCTATGCCCGATATGATATTTATATGCATATTCCTGACATTATAAATGTTTCATGATTCATAGAGCTATTTAGAATTACATGTTGAGTTCTTTACTCCATATTTTTTTCATGTCTTTTATATACTGCTTTTCATACCTTACATACTCGGTACTATATTTGTACTGATGTTCCTTTTGCCTGGAGACGCTGTGTTTCATGCCCGCTGATCCTGATAGACAGGCTGATAGTCCTCCTAATAGGCTATCATCTCAGGAAGGTGTTGGTGCACTCCACTTTCTCAGGAGTTGCCTATTTGATCAGTATGATTTGGACATGTATAGATTGGATTGGCAGGGCACTGTCCCGACATTTATGACGTTTATATACTCTTAGAGGCTTGTAGACACATGTCATGTATATGTATGATTGTATGTCCTTGTCGGCCTATGTTTTGAGTGTACAAATGATCATTTCGGACGTTTAGTCCCGTATGTCTCATGTCTGAGTTTGTATACCATGTTGGGTCGTCCTATGTCGAGTATTCCCTTATGTTTTATTCTGGTTATCTAATGACGTCCCTTCTGGCCCACTTATCCATGATAGTATGATAAGAAAGATATGTTACGTTGGTACTCGGTTGAGTAACACATCGGGTGCCCATCGTGGCCCTGCGGTTTGGGTCATGACAGAAATGATATCAGAGCAGTTCTGTCCTAGGAAGTCTACAAGATGTGTCTAGTAGAGTCTTGTTTATGGGTGTGTTGTGTACCACACTTATAGGCAAAATGATACATGGCATTTAGGATTGTCACTCTTTTTTCTTACTCCAGATCGTGTGGTAGAGCTTAGTTGTAAGAATTCAAACTCCTAAGTTTTAATTTATTCGTAATACAATGATTCCTACATCCACGAAGACAGTTGGTAAGAGATTGAATGTGGCTGTGGAAGGGTTGAGGTAGAGGAACTCGATTTTGCTTCATGCTTATGATGAGTAAATGTAAGGTCTTCAGTAGATTATGTGTTTACTAAGACGTGTAAGCTTCTTAATAAGGAGTCCTAAGGCATGTATAACTATCCACCTATGGTTTAAAAAGTAATAAGAGAATCAGAAGGTAGATACAAGTTTCAACAAGTAAAATAACCAAGGTGAAGAAGGGTACGAGGTACCCAGTTTGTGAAGATTATCAGATTTTACAATACAAACAGAGAAATAAAAGTATTCTGAGTTACCGTCAATAGTAACAGAGGTATGTACAATTGGCCACACCATCTTAGTTATGCCCTACGGGAGCTAACAAATATTGTTTAAGAGAAGGATGTGATATTCGGATCCAACTAAGGTTAGAGTAACCCAAAATGGTTGATAGAATGTTAGCATTAGCTAACATTTCCGAAGGATATTGCAAACGTGGTAATAGTTCTTCTTTTGAGACAATGGTGCACTCTAGAATAGTACATTTAGATATTAAATACTAGAATGTCCAGAAAAAAATTTAGAAGATTGGCATTGTAATCCTAGAAGGGATAAATATTTACTTTTGTATGGCTCCCGCCCCTAGTAAATAAAGAATGCTAGGCAACCCGAAGAGCCAGTTGATAGATCTAGGGGAGCTAAAAGCGAAAGAATGTTTTGTTGGAGTTTTCAGAATAAGGTGATAGACAGAAATATTAGCAGGAGAATAAGAAAAGAGAATGCGAGGCATTATCAGTAAGATGTGATAAATGGGTGATAACGGTAAATCAAAATATGACACGATGACAGAGTTTATAGTCAAGTGAAGGAAAAGACAAGAGGTGACAGGCCTTGAGAGAATAAAAGAGTATAGGCCAAAGTTCATATCCTCATTTCGAGAAATGAGTTGGTGACTCCAACATGATTACCAGAAGGCTAAGTTAGACCCCTGTAGTAGTAGAAATTAGTATGGTCTAGAAAACAAGATAAAACCAAACATGATTTAGGGACCGGAGGATTTGATAATAGTCGACATCATGAAAATTTCAGAGATGGCGTTCCGACAATAATAGAATGGAAAACAGAATAATAAACTTTAAAGGTCATTCAGGAGGACACTTCCCTAAAACAAGAACTATGAGCAGAGTTAAGCTTAAGGGACTAAGTGTTCCAGTTACACTAGGTGTCACACTCGTGCGTAAGAAATTTTTTTATCCTTGGTACAGGAGGGTTACCGCAAGGCGAGTAAGAGTCTGTGAAGATGCGAAAAGACGCCAAAGATAAAGAGGTAAAACATTTATAGGTAAATCTTCATAGCATTAAATGTTAGTACTCCCCTAAAGGGAGGAAGATAGTTTGATCTGGTATTAAGTCACAGTTAAGTGGTTCAGGTAAATACAGAAAGGTAAAGGAAGAATGCGGTATAAAGGCAAAAGAAATGAGATTGCATTTACTCAGATCCTAAAGATATGGTACAACTCCAGAATATTATGCAAGCATGACGGGGGGGGGGGGGCAGAAAGGGTT
>ML307200.1:30279-82322 GCA_005239505.1 Nicotiana paniculata | reverse complement strand
GGGGGGGGGGGGGGCAGTAAGGGTTCTCGCACCAGATGTTGTTGAAAAATAAGTGCAAATGAACACTTGATACATAAGGAGACAAAGTACATGACCCAAGAGGGGGTATGCCGAATATAGATATGAGAATGGACCAACGAGTAGTCTGTAGTTGATTCAGGAAGAGTCTAGTTATGGCTAGACAACAAGATACAAATAAATTAACAGATCATGCAACATAAACATAGTAAACCCCAGAATAGGGAATTCAGTCTCGCAGATACGAGATCACAATCCTTGAAAACTTTTCAGATAGGAGTTGGGGTAGTTAAAGGTACCTTTTAAGTTTTACAAAAATAAGAGAAAGTGCCACTAAGGAGACAACCAAAATTTGAATTCAGAAGTAACCCGACGAGCACAAGAGCACAGAGCTATGTAACTAAGGATATTTTTAGGCGATTAAGAACATCAAAAATTTCGTCAGGTATATGATGTAATAAGCTCGCAGCTTTACAAGAGTCAGATGGTCTCCCTAAGTACTACAATGAACGACTAGCTTAGGAAATAAGGAATAAGTCTTCATCCTAAGAATAGTAACTTGAAGAAGAAATGATCTTGTAACAACAGTCTCACTATAATATTGTATACACTCCATAAGAAAGTGCACCTATCGTGGCTAATGAACGGAAAAAAAAATCAAAGGTGATATTTGAGATCATATGGAAATTCCAGTAATTGTGGGCACTAATATAAGCCATGTATCCATGTAGCAAGTGGACGAACGATCATGAAAAGTAATTTCTTATGTTTAAAGACAATTGAGAAGGCACGAAAGGAAATCTATGGTGCTAGCAAGTTAAAGGAAGGTTGTGAGTAGTATAAATTGATATGTGTAGGTCACAAGATAAAGTATGGTAGATAGGAGTAAGGATAAGAAAAGGTGGGTGAGAAGGTGACATGAATAGGTAAGGCCTCGGGATTAAGCCCATCAAAACAAGAGAGTTGATGGTTTCCGTAAGTTATAGAAAGCTCAGTATAGCTTGAATTAACCCTAAAGAGTATAATACTAGGAGAATTTAGAAGAGAAGGAATGCTGACCTGGTAGTAGAATAAGGATGTAATTATGATAGATAAGAGGATGACGTTTTGACCTTTGATTGAGTAATGATTTTAAAAAAAGGGATTTCATAGATGACACAAAATTAGAATACCCCCATAAGATGAATCACGTTGGGATGCTATGAAATGCAGCTATTGGAGTATAGTATCGTCCCTAGGTGAATCAGGCAAATCACTTTAATTTTTCTCCGATGCAACGTGAGCCATAGTGAAATTGTATTACATAAGAGGTTTCAAGTTATCAGTGGTAGATTATGGATCAATATGTAGATTATGGATCAATATTAAGGTGAATCAACAATGGATAGATAAAAGTTACAAAGTATGAGATGAGATTAGGTCGTCATTATTATGATGATCAGTAATGTGGAAGCATTAAAGGACTTAGATTTATACATATAGGATAAGCAGCGAGAGAATAACCTAGATTTGGGTTACAGACCTCGATAATAATAAATCAAAGTAAGAGTTATGGCATAGTATGACCTACCTAGTTGTAGTAAATCCATAAGCATAGATAATTGAGGCTATGAAACAAAATATAGCAATAGTCGTAAGTTCGACAAAGTACCGAGTGAAAAACTTCAGTACACCTATATATTCCTAGAGGGACAACTTGTCATAGTTCTGTATATGTTCACAAAGTGAGGCCTAGAGATTGGCTAAAAGCTGGAGGAAGGAGAGAAGAGTCGCATAGGCTCACTTAGAAGGTCAGAGTCGTACATGCTGCATGATAGAAGGTAGCAATAGTTACGAGATTGGAAGAATTCCCACCACAAGTCGTGGTGTGAGAAACAGGCGTAAAGAGGGGAATGCTCTGGCCTATGGATTTACTCACAGAACACTTGCCTAAATGGCAAGGAAAATATTGAAGTATTTGCAAAAGCTATAGGTTAGAGACTGATAAGCGCATCAGTCAATATTTGAGGGAGAATGTTCCAAAGGTGGGAATGATGTTACACCCCATGTTTCCGTACATAAGAGTACGTCGTAAAACAATTGATATAAGTTCAGGAATGAGATCATTTTTGAAAGGACAAAAAGTAAGTTAATCATGTTACCTTGAAGGTTACAAATCTTTAAGACCATGAATAACAAGTACCAAGAGGGTTGGAAAGCTTAGAAGCTAAGCAAATTGAAGAAAATAAGTTTCGCCGGAAGTCGATAAGTTTGGAATGTTATAACATGTACTTTGGGGTGAGACTAGGGTTTAACATGATAAGGAGGTTATGTTATGGGTTATTTTAGTCGTATGTGTCACGACCGAAAAATTCTGTGCATTCGTGAAGCACAAAGATTCTACTACCCAGATTTTCTCTTACGCGAACACGAGGATCCACTCGCGAACGTGGTGCAAATGATTCACAAAATTCGCAATCACGTTTACACGAACGCGTAGACAAAACGCAGGAGTCTACCCAGACTGCCTTTCCTCTTCGCGAATGGAATCCCGTGATCGTAGTGTACAAGGTCCTGCCCTTTTCACGAACGCGAAGGGAAATCTTTCAGCAAATCTCAGACTACTCTACGCGAACACAGGAAAACCTTCATGAACGCGTAGAAGAAAACCAGGACTAAGAAACCAGCACTTCAGTTATATTTTCAAAAACCCGAAATGCGCTGAACATGGTCCGAACTTCACCCGAGGCCCCCGGGACCTCGACCAAATATACCAACAAGCCCTAAAACATCATACAAACAAAGCATCAAATAACATCAGACAACACTAGAATCAGGGATCGCACATCGATTCAAGCCTAAGAACTTATAAACATTCAAATTCTTAAACCAACATCGATTCATACCAAAACAATTCTGATTAACCCCAAATTTTGCACACAAGTCCTAATTTACATTATGGACCTATTCCATCTTCCGAAATTGAAATCTGACCCTGATATCAAAAACTCCACACTGGTCAAATTTCCCAATATTCCACCAATTTCTAACTTTTGCCGAAACACACTGAAACGACCTGCGGACCCCCAAATCAACGTCCGGACACGCTCCTAAGAACAAAATCACCATACGGGGCTATTGGATTCGTCAAAACTCCATTCCGGAGTCTTCTTCATACAAGTCAAACTATGGTCGACTCCTACGACTTAAACTTCCAATTTTGAGACTATGTGTCCCATTTAACTCTGAAACTCACCCGAAACCAAAAATAATTATCCCGGCAAGTCACGTAACCACAGTATAACACAGAGAAGGCAATAAATATGTTATCGAAGCTAATACACTCAAAACGACCAATCGGGTCGTTATAGTTTGATAGTCGTGTGTTACGTTTTGAAGTCAAGTGAGTTGTGGAACAAAAGTTGGCAAAGGTCATCACATGTTACATTCATAATGTGCTAAATATTATGTCAAATATAGTAGAGTTTTTCTCACTTAGAATTACAGGATGATCCACATATCAAATTGAAGATCTACGTGTCTAATTTCAAACGCATTAAAATGTTTGTCGATATGATATCGGAGTAGAGAGATATTCGCATTTTCGCGAGAATGTGCAAAAAGATCCCAATGGGACCCACTTAGGCGGTGGTCGACCTACTTCACTTTAAAAATTATTTGAATGACCTTTATTTATCAGTTTTCGACCCAACCTCGTCCCTACATTCCTACTAACCCTCCCAAACATATACCATAATGGTTTGAAGTGATTCCAAAGTTATTACACGATATTTCAACATCAAAATTTAGTTCTAATGAAAAACAACACCTCTCTGAGGTTGTGTTATCATTAAGGATAATTGTGGATTATGTTTGGCTAAAATTTCAAGTTGTTTCTACTGGCTAATGTGGGTATAACAATATAGTAAATGTGCTTAAACTTGCTTTCAAGACCCCAAATCCTAACATGCCGTGATGACGCCTATCGTGGAACTAGGCTAGCCAACCATCTCATTACTACGCATTTATTCGATTATAAAAGTTCACAATTTAATAATAAGCAGCAACCATAACATAGAATAATGTAATTTAAGTCTTAGCATCCCAATAATAGTCTAACAACTCTAAATGAAACCTCCCAAGACTGGAGTCAATAGTCATGAGCATCTAAGAATAAAATAAATCTAACTCTACTAATACTATAATATACGTCTCCGAATCAATTGCTAAAACTAAATAAAAGGGAAATGGAGAAGTTGTGGACGCTGGGCAGCTACCTCGAAATTCCGTGAACTGATGCTACGAGCAAGGACATCTACTGCTTCGGATTGTCACCTGAATTTGTGCACAGAGGCACATGGAGTAATGATGAGTATGCCAACTCAGTAGTAATGAAAATAAATCACAGTCTGAGAATTATAAAACACACAGTACAGATACACAATTTCACAAACCAGTAAAATACCAAGTCACCATGTAGTATTCATCAAATAATAAGTTCGAAATCAGTTTCCAGAAATCCTTTGAAACAAGTGTAATATCAGTATACCTCAGTAAAACTCTCAGTAAAAATCAGTTTGAAAACGAAGTTAATCATAGTTCGAAAACTTAGTAAAATCATCATAAATCTGCCCCTCGGGCCAAAATCATTTCTTGTAACAGTTTCCCCTCAGGCATTCTCTTAATCACTCAGTATCAATCATCACTCAGTATCAATCATCACTCAGTATCAATCATCGCTCAGTATCAACCCCGCGGGCAATAAACATCACTCAATAGGTACCTGAGCTCACTGGGGGTTTGTACAGACTCCGGAGGAGCTCCTATAGCCCAAGCTCTATAACAACATGCACCTGCGGTCAAACTTCCGCAGGTGCGGTTACACCAGCACCAACAACTGTATTGTTGCAATTTCCAAGCGCAAACCTCCGTTAAGCACCCGAATTCAATCCCGAGCCCCTCGGGACCCCAACCAAACATACTAACACATCACATAACATCATTCAAGCTTAGTTACACTCTCAAAACACCAAAACTAACATCAAAACACCAAAATTACATCGGATTCAAGCCTAAGAACTTTGAAATTTCTAAAATCCACCAACGATGCCGAAGCTATCCAAAACAACTCTTTGACCTGAAATTTTGCAGACATATCCAAAATGACATTACGAACCTATTCCAACTATTGGAATTCCATTCCGACCCCGATAACCTATTTTCCACTGCCGACCGAAAATCATCAAAACTAACTTTCGTCAATTCAAGCCTAATTCTACACAAGACATCACAAAATTATTCTGAACACACTCCTAAGTACCAAATCACCTAACAAAGATATCCGAGCCATAAAATCCGCATTCCGAGGTCGTTTATCAATAATTCAACTCTTAGTTGACTTTTTCTATTTTAAGACTATTTTTAAAGGCTAAATGATTGAACTCTCACTACAACCATTCGATTTCAAGCCCATCGACTCTAACATATCAATAACAGAATAACCAACCTATGACAAGTCAATAACAACAATTATAATGCTGGTTCTTCATAACAACGGACCGGGTCGTTACACTTGCTTGTACATTGGTTAAGTTTTTAGGATGATAAACAACAAGATAATACTTGGATTAGCTTGAGATGTTTTTGTTCTTGATGGATTGATTTGAAAGTTACTCATATAGACTTTAAGTGGATGGAAATTATGGAAAATAAGTTGGCTATGACATTGTTAGTATTATTATGTTGGTTTACATGTCAATCATGTTGAGGAAATTCGTAACTAGAAAACAAATGGCTATAAAGCACTTGGAAGTTGTCCACATTGACATATTCTTGTGTTAGGATATTTTGGGTAACTTTGAAATTGAGTACAAGGTTGGAAATACTTTAAAAGGTATTGTTTTTTATATTGGATATATTACTAAGTTCAATAATGAATGATAATGGGGTTGAAGGGTGCTAAAGGATTCAATCTGAGCTTGCCGTTCGTCGTGATATGTTGATGACTTTTTAATAAAATATTTTATACCCTATTGTTGATGTTGTTCTTATTGTATTGATCTGGTTGTTGTTGTTGGTATATGATATTTGAGGAGGCCCTTGTGATAGGAAGATGTTGCCCAACTTTACATAAACGAGCTACTAGTTTAAGTTGCGGTCTTACCCTTTACTCAACACCGATTTTGAATCTCCTTATGCTATGGTAGATTGAGTTGAGTTGTTTGAAGAATTACTTAGAAGTTGTTAAGGACTCAATGGAGTTATGGTATGTTAAGGTTATCCGTTCTTTCCTTTTGGCATGATCCAAATGATAAAAATGAAACGAGCAAACGCACAACTTTCATATATTGACTCAATTCATAGAAGTACTAGGGGTGCCTATGTTCTTGATTCCCCACCTGTCTTACTATATCGTCTTTTTATGGGTCTCAGAAAATATGTAAGTTGATAAAGTTTATCGTATGGCATAATGATCTTATGACATTCTGAGAGATCTTATTGACTTACTTCATTATGCATTACATTCATTTATACATGTACATTGACCCATGACCAGATGGTGTTATATAAGAATATATTATATGTATATGGGTATGGGGAAAGGTTACGACATTATATATGCACCACCACCTGATCATCTAGTATACATTGATGATTTCGCCCACAGACGCTGAGATGATATGATGAGATGCCCTCTAAGGCTTGATGATATTATGTACACATATACTTATGCATGATATTATATTTATATGTATATGAATGACATTATAAATGTTTCATGATTCAAATTTGTATTCAGACTTATAGGTTGAGTTTTTACTCCATGTTTCTTTCATGTCTTTTATATACTACTTTTCATGCCTTACATACTCGGTACTTTATTTGTGGTGGTGTACCTTTTGTCTAGGGATGCTGCGTTTCATGCCCGCAAATCTTGATAGACAGGTTGAAAGTGCTCTTAATAGGCTATCAGCTCAGGAAGGTGTTGGTGCACTCCACTTGCTCCGGAGTTGCCTATTTGGTCAGTATGATTTGGACATGTATAGATTGGTATGGTGGGGCCTTGTCCTGACCTTTATGACGTTTATGTACTCTTAGAGGCGTGTAGACAATATGTCATTATATGTATAATTGTATGGCCTTGTCGGCCTATGTTATTGAGTGTACCAATGATCATTTCATTTGTATAGTCTCGTATGTTACATGTATGAGTATTTATACCATGTTGGGTCGTCCTATGTCGAGTATTCCCTTATATTTTATTCTTGTTATCTTATGACGGCCCTTCTAACCCACTTTCCCATGATGGTATGATAAGAAAGATATATTATGCTGGTACTCAGTTGAGTAAGGCACCGGGTGCCCATCGCGGTCCTGCGGTTTGGGTTGTGACAAGCTTCGCCAGATCTAAACTTATCTCCACGGGCGAATGAGAAGCAAGGACTTAATTTCTCCCCAAGTTTACATAATCCACACGCCAAGTTGTAAATTTCAATTTTGATTTGTCTTATTAATTGTTTTATTTAACATATTCGTACTAACACTCATATATTCCAAAGGGGGTACCGGCTAGATAAGAATTTTACAAGTTATGAACCAACAAATAGTTGGAATATGTCCAATTTTGGTGTTTTAGATCATGGTTTTCCAACCACGAGTCATCAACAACTCGATAATGTGTATCATTGAATATCAACAAATGATGAATTTTAAGTTAAGTAATAAAGTTAAGATATAATGTTGGGATGAATTTGAGAAACTCATTATTTTATTGATTGTGCAGTGAAAACGAGCAACTTGAAGGTCCTATCATTACTCAGTTGCCCGAAGACGATATATTTAATCAGGATCTGCTAGATGCACAGAGTCAGGAAGATGATAGTTATTATGACAACAATGCTGATGAGTCTAGAGGTGATACACCCTTCCCTGATGAGGGCGATGATGATGAGGAAACACGCCTTACTGATGAGAATGAGAAGGAGCAACTTGATTTGCTGAGGGACCATGATGCCACCAATGAGTATGCTCCATATATCCAGACTCCATCTCTTGTGACCTAGAGTGTACGAGTTCCATGTGCCCTTTCATTCAAGGGCGATTCCCTACCTTGATCAGTTGCCCAGTATTCCGGATATGGATGCCCTTACAAGGGATCTTGATGACATTCGGACAATAATGTGGGATGAATATAGACCAACGGTGGTTTCAAAGAATATGCTTTTTGCTGATAAAGCTTGCCTTAGCAGGGCGGTGAAAATGTACAACATAAAAGAGTGTCGTGAGATCGAGGTTCATGATTCATCCCCAGAAGTATATAAGGTTATTTGTCATAGATTTTTTCAAGGTTGTAGATGGATGCTACATGCGAGAAAGTTGAAAACAAATATGTGGATTATGGGGAAATACATTGGCACCCACATTTGTGATATGGGCACATTCAGTGGGAACTTAACTTGAATTTTGACTTGATTTATCTTGTCTTGATTCCATAAGATACAAGATTAAAGAGTGTATAACATCTTTCCACCAAGTATATTGGTGTAACATTACCAAAATAAAGGTATTTTCTGAGCGTAAATGTGCGTTTGAGATTGTTTATGGTAATCAGGATAAGTCATTTGCTACTCTACCCAAGTACATGGATTTTTTGCAACACTTTAAGCCTGGGACTATTGTTGAATGGAGGCTTAAGTAGAGTTCGGGAATACCAGAATTCATATTCAGATATGTATTATGGGCATTTAAACTAGCCATTGATGGTTTTTTCCATTGTCAGCTAGTAATCTCCATAGACAACACTCATGTCTATGGAAAGTATGATACTAAGAAGTTGACCGTCGTTGTAGTATTTCCTCCACATTTGCTATTTGTGCAAATGAAATTCAAGAGACTTGGACATGTTTTTGAACTAGTTGAAGGAGCACGTTGTTAGACAGCATTCAGGTATTTGTCTAATATCTTATCGGCATAGTGGTATTTTTAGTTATGTATAGAGTCTAGATGCA
This sequence comes from Nicotiana paniculata, assembly GCA_005239505.1. Lineage (NCBI taxonomy): Eukaryota > Viridiplantae > Streptophyta > Magnoliopsida > Solanales > Solanaceae > Nicotiana > Nicotiana paniculata. The sequence goes on along the minus strand of ML307200.1, from coordinate 73,317 downwards.
TGGTAGGAGCCGTATGCCTACCACCATTACAGTGTTAGGCATAAGAAGTCCAACTTCTAGCGGGCTCATCCGAACTAGAGCTTACATGATTTAATGTGGATGGATGCAGCAGATCATCAAGAATATAAATTCAGGAGGTGAATGGAATTGATTAGGCAGGAAGACCCAGAAGCTTATCGTTGGTTGATGCGACATGCGCTTGATAAGTGGACTTGGCATAAGGATAGTGGTAGAAGATGGGGAATTTTGACTACAGACGTGTCAGAGTCTTTCAACGGATTGTTGAAATCTGCCCGTGGATTGCCTGTCAGTACCATGATGCGGATGTCATTCAAGTAGATGGCGGATGGTTTGTTGAAAGATCCCGAAGTGAATCTTCCTTGTTTAAAAGGGATGTTCAATTTATGCCACAACCAATGCAATGATTTGAGAAATATAGGAAGCAAGCACAGTGGCATACATTTTTGTAGTATTGCAATGAGCAAAATATTTTTGAAGTTCGCATTGGTCTACTTCAAAACCACGGGAATAATACCCACACAATCAATGAATCCAGAAGATTATGTTCTTGTGGGAAACGGTCGATCTATCACTTTCCATGAACTGCTTTCAACATACATGTTTTGCAGCGACGAGGTACGTTGATAAAGAATATAATGTTGATGCATACGTGACACCTATAGTGGCCATTTGCAACCAGTAGGTACTGAGCATTATTGGCTGTCAGAACCATTTAAAATGGGGTGTAACAAGGAATATTTTAGTCACCGGCAAGTGCAAAAAAGAACACGGATATGGAACCAAATGGATGTTTGTTTGGGAACCGGTGGTAATTCAGCTTCCAGTGGCAGTTCATCCAATGTGCCAAATTTTCATGAATAAACTTAGTGTTTTGTTGCAGTATTTTTGTTGTACTAAATGTCAGTAATGGTGTTGTTTGCAATATTTTTGAAATAAAATTAAATTTCCAATAGGACTAAATCTAATTGACATTTAGCATTGAGATTAAATACGACAATTAAAAATAACTTCAACAAATAAATAATGATTTTCATTTGCCATTATCGTCACTGCCTGACTCTATTTCATTGTTATTGTCTTCATATTCTTCGTCAACATTTTGTATGCATCTATCCGGACCAAGGGCATTACAATATAGGCCCTAGTTGACACACATTTTTTGTATTTCATTGCTATCATAAATATGATCACTTGCTTGATTTCAAAAATAATATGGGATTCCTACGTCCAACATCTGCAGTAGAAACTCTGGTTTATCTTTGTGTGTGTTTGTTTGGAAGGTTGTAGACCGTGTCTATGGTACAACTAGCCCATGCCAATGTGATAGTACTTCATAATAACACATTTTTGAGTAAAGGGAAACCCATTGTAGTTTTTTGCCCCAAATTCGCATACCTTCAGGCACCGTAAAATGCGGTTCCCCTTAATAATGTGCCCTGCAACTTTGTGATCAGTGTGTATATTGATAGGCTTATTTTCCAAGGGAAGAAGAACACCAAACCACTTGTCATCCACCAAATCTGTATAGCAACCTAGCACATTTTTCATGTGGATCTATGAACCACCTTCACCTTTAGTAGCATTTCTGAAATGGATGTTGTAATGGTACTTGGAATGATTTTGAATACTGGAATATTGGTTCAACTTAAAAAGAACTAAACTGCACGAACTTGTATATTAAACGTAGCACATCACCAATATGCGTTATGTGTATTATCATGTCGCCCTGAAAAAGCTGGCGACCAGAAAAAGTTGTACCGACTTGTATCGTAAAGAATCATTAGCACGTGAAATGTTGCACATGACCAATATGTGTTATGTGTATTTTCATGCCGACCTAAAAAAGATGCCGACCTGAAAAGCAACATCGACTTGTTTCGAAAAGAATCATTAGCACGCGAAATATAGCGCATCACCAATATGCATTATATGTATTGTCATGTCGACCTGAAAAAGCTAAATCGACTTGCACGGTAAAGAATCATTAGCACGCAAAATATAACGCATCAACAATATGCGTTATGTAACCTAAAATCACTCTTAGCTACCTATAAAACCCTAAACATTTTGCATTATTATTTTCGGCGTAACCAAATGAAGAAAACAACTTTCCATAAATTTTTCAAGTTCGAGCATTATGACATGTCTAAACGTAATGACGTACCAAGGTGTTGTTGTGGCAAACATGCGATTTTTAATCCATGTTGTTCAAATTGCAATCTGGGACGCAGACGTTGGATGGGTAAACAAGTTGTAAGTTATTATTATTAAATGGTATGTTGGTTAATAGATTATTTATAACATGTTAATTAATAGTCTTTTGTTGACATCCCCATTTGTAGGATGAAAATCAATGTGGTTTTGAAGAATGGTATGATGAACCCATTAACCAAGAATACTACTATAGCGACCCGACCCCTTTTTGAGAGTTGTAGCTCCGTTACCCCATTTACTACTCATTTTATGCTTTATAGCTGCTATGTGACTTGCGAGGGTAGTTGGTTCGGATCTAGAGAAGTTTAGGAAGGGATTTAGAGACTTAGTCTCTAGGTTGGAAGCTTAAGTTGAAAAGGTTGACGGTATGTTGACTTATGTGTAAACGACTCCAAACTAGAGTTTTGATGCTTCTGTTAGCTCCGTTGGGTGATTTTGGACTTAGGAGCGTGTCCGGATTGTGATTGGAGGTCTGTAGTTGGATTAGACTTGAAATGGTGAAAGTTGGAAATTTATAAGTTTGACCGAGAGTGGACTTTGTGGTTACCCGGCTCGGATTGGAGCTCCGAGAGTTGGAGTAGTTATGTGGCATCATTTTTGACTTGTGTGCAAAATTTGAGGTCAATCAGACGTGATTTGATAGGTTTCGGCATCGTTTGTAGAAGTTGGAATTTTCATAGTGTCAATAGGCTTGAATTAGGGTCTGATTCATGCTTTTGATGTTGTTTGATGAGTTTTGAGGGCTCGACTATGTTCGTATCGGGTTTTAGGACTTGTTGGTAAAATTGGGTGAGGTCCCGGGGGCATCGGGTGGAGTTCATATGGTTAACAGATCGAATTTGGAGTTTGGATGATTGTTGAAGCAGTGAGTCTGCTGGTGTAATCGAACATGCGGAGCTTTGATTGCAGGTGTGAGATGTGTTGCGAGAAGCAGCCAAGAGTGGAGCTGGTCAATGCTCACAAGTGCGAAGAGATTGCCCGCACCTGCGGAATCGCATGTACGAAGAATTGAGCGCAGAAGCGGAAATGGAGATAGGGCTGGGTCTGTAGAAGTGGTCGTGTGGCTCGCAGAAGAGACTCCGCTGGTGCACTGTTATGGTCCGCAGGAGTGGAGGGAACCGCAGAAGCGGGAGATCGATCGTTTATGCTACACCGCAAAATCGAATAAGTTGTTGGAGGTGCGAGGAGGCCTAGGCAGTGTTTTAGAAACGAGGGTTCTGTGATTTTCACCATTTTAAACATTTCAAGCTCGGGATTTGGTGATTTTTGAGAGGATTTTCGGGGGATATCTTGAGGTAAGTCACTTGTGGTCTAATTTATTCAATATTTTTTTCCCCATTGATTTTTCCTGCCTAGGTTGTGTGGTTTTAAGGTGTAATTTGGGAGTTTGAGGCTAGGGATTTGGATAGTTTAATTTGGGAATTTAAGTGGCGATTTGATGTCGGATTTTGGTAAATTTGGTATGCTTAGACTCGTGGTTATATGGGTGTTTGGATTTGTGATGTTAATTGGATTCCGAGACGTAGGCCCGGGGGGCCAGCTTTTGAGTCGACTTTTTTGAGTTTTGATTAATAGCTTAGTATTTACTTGTGGAATTGATTCCTTTAGCCCGTGTTGATTGTATCGAACTATTTGTGGATAGATTCGAGGCATTTAGAGGCCGATTCGTGAGGAAGGGCGTGATAGAGTAGATATTTTCATGGTTTGAGGTAAGTAACACTTCCAAACTTGGTTCTGAGGGTATAAACCCCTGAATTACGTGTTATATGATTGGTATGAAGGTGACACACATGCTAGGTAATGGGTGTGTGGGTGTTCACCATAGAAATTATGACTTAATTATTCCTGTGGAGTTGCACAATCAAATAATCATGTCAATACCCACATATCCTCCACGTGTTAGAGAAATTGAGCTAGACTCATGTTAAAATTATGCTTAGGCCAGATGCCGATATTTTTGGGACCCAAAGAGGTTGTGTTTTTGTTGAATTACTTGTTTAATTTATAATTATGTACTCAGCCACATCTATCATTGCATATTATATCTCAGTCTTTGTTGCCATTCATTGCACATAATTATGTACTCAGTCACATCTATGTCAGGCTAATTTTCATGACATTGGCATGTAGATATAAATATGTTACATTTCTCACATCATTCTGAGTTGATCTATCTTTCTTGTATTTAGTTTATCTGTTGAACTTGAAAGCATGCCTAAATTTCTCTACTGTTAATTCTATATCGAACTGTACCTGCTAAGCTCGTCAATAGTTTTAGTCCAATATTTAGTCTTGTTACTTACTGAGTTCATTGTACTCACACTACACCTTACACCTCGTGTGAAGATTCAGGCATTTCCGAGCATGGCGGTCATTGATTGCGAAGTCCGATCATTTGGAGTTCATTGAGGTAGTTGCTGGAATTTCGTAGACCTTGACTCTCCTCCCTTATCTTTCATGTTATTTATTTCAGTTTTATTTTCTAGACCGTGTACCGTACTATATGTTTATGCAGATGATGATGTACTCGGTGACACCCCATTTTGGGAGAGATTATGTATTGAGTTATGATCCTATCACGTTTTTAAAAGATTTTCCTTTAATTAAGTTGTTTTCATATATTTCAAAGTTTTAAAGTATTGGAAATGTCTGAGTAGTCGGCTTTCCTAGTACTATGATAGGCACCATCACGACGGATTTGTTTTGGGTCGTGACAACTACAAATCATGTTTGCTAAACATTTGTAATATGACCGGTGAGTACAAACTCTAGATCATGAAATTCAAGAACAACTTGTGGCAGTGAAGGAGAAACTAAAAGAGGCAGAAGAATAAATAATCGGTTGGAAGAAAAATTTTAGTGGTTGAAGCATAGAATAATGGGCGATAGTGACTAAACAAACACATGAATGCATTAAGTGTAGTTTTTATTTTTATGTTATACGTGTCATGTATTATCTGTAATTTTTAACAAATTTTAATTTATGTTAATCTGTCTTATTTTTTTGTGTTCTAGTTTTAAACTAATATATAACCCGAAATATAAAAACACATGCTCAAATTATGTAAAACATCAATATTTTTACTATTAGATATTTAATGTCATATATACAACTCAAAATACATATCAATGAGTACCATAGCTTGTATTCTTTAAAGCATTGGCTGGCCTGGGGAACATACCATCCCGCCCGACTTGCTATCAGGACAATCCTTATCACGTCGCCTCTTTATCGGTGGATGCGCTGCAGCATGATCGTTAGTAAGGCTGGCATGCTCAATAGAAGCGGCCATTGGGCCATCAATAATCTTCAAAGTAATAAGATATTTTAGTATATGAAATAAAGAATACTAATGTACGTGTTGGAAAAAACATTTAATGGTCATACTGTGGTCTCAACGGGCTCCTAAATAAGATCATCTGTCTCCGGCAAGCGAGTATCGTACAATGTGGCATACGTGACGGGTGATGACGAGATCTTCAAAAAATATAAACACTTTAGATATTATTGACTAATCTATAAGGTAAAAACAAATTGAAATAATAGTAATACAAACAAACCTGCGCCTGAGTATCCACACAATGCTCTATGGGAACTTCGAGGTGCACTGGAGTAGATGAAGGTTGTGACATCTCGACTCGATGTGATGTCTCCCTATCTATGTCTGAAAGATCCTCAGTAACCCCAGGTGATGAGCTATAACTCAATCATCGCCCACTATGAACCTCTTGTATCGGACGATCCTCAACAACCCTCGATGGCTCTACACGATTAGGAAAATACTGATCCTAATCATGCTGCGTATTGGCGGTGTCCGCAATCAACACTGGAGTTGATGGGGTTGACTATGGAGTCCCTGGTGACAGTTGTAGGCTGAATGGTGACATATCATGAGGAGCATCGTGTGGCTTAGGGTAGTTACCCGGCTGATCATCTCTATGGGTAGCTGAACATCCCCTTGCTGAGGACTCCATCCTCGCCGACCACCATGACCACGTGGGCCACCGCTTCCGCTCTGTCCACGCCTGCCATGTCTACCACGTACTGGGGCCACGTATGGCCCATGATGGTACTCCTCAGGAAGCATATACGCATCCTCGTAACCTAACCGTGCATCCTCTCGGTCACGTCTCAATGTGTCAGCAACAAGATTAGCAACCCGATGACTAAGCCCGTGCACAACTACCGATCCATCGCATATATGTTGTAGCATCTTCAGTCCAACTAGTAGAACCGGTGTAAGCCAATAGCCTTCATACCATATAACATATTAATTAAGGAAGGATGTTAAAGTATTGTAAAATTATAAGTATAACAATTAACATACCAGTGCCTCATGCCTCCCGGCGTATGGAACATACCAACCACCAACGATCATCATGCTGGATATGTGTGGAATGCCAAGTGGGCAAAATAGGTATAAGCTAGCGTCGACCAAACTGTCGAAGGACTCACTCGGGGTATGATGCTCGACTATATCGAGATATATAAGTGGGACTGAAGACATCCACATAGCTCAACCGCGGGAGCAATAATCTGGCAATCCAGCTATGAGCTCGTCGTTGCATGGCATCCATATAAACTAGTTATTAAACACAAGAATCATGAGTAAACGCAAGCAGATCAAGCATTATCAAACAAACTTAGTTATATATGTACCTGAGCGTCTTCAAGTAAATCCAACATATCCCTGCAATAAGGGAGATGCTGTCGAGCCTCGACCTCGCGAGCGTGTCCTCGCCTATCTACCCACCTCCTAGCTAGTGGAAGAAACGGTGGAGGTGGAGCATCTGGAGCTATCAGTGGCGGAGGTGGTTGGATCTGCAGGAACCGCTCCCATGCCAAAATCCTACTATTGATTGTGGACGTAAAATTTAAGTCATTTTTCACTATTTCTATTATAATCATGAAAATAATTGATTATATTATCAACTGCAGCAGCAGTATAAAACCGGCGATGTCTCTCACGGTGTTCATGGACGACCAATACAGATGCCTATGAAGTAGGCTAGAACAGCCCCACCCCAGTTGTAATCAGGTAACTCATATAGCCGCTCCAGATGATGAAGAAATCGCAAGCTAACTAGGTTTCCCAAAGTGTTTGGGAAGAGAATACCACCAAACATCATCAACAGCAACAACTTCGTCTACCGGTCAATAACATCTAGCTGTGAGGCATCAGTAATCTCCACGTGCGCACCACCAGATAATGCCTAATGGGAGACAACTGCAATTGACTGGAACCACTCAAAGCAGTCGGCTCCGCAGGCTGGAAACCGGTGAGCCTTTGCAACATATGTAGATAGTCCTCTCCCCGAAAGTGGGTGAACCCCTTGCCCCTTCCCTGGCTCTCCTTGCACGTATCCCGAGTCTAGTCCCTAAGAGAATGCAGGTAGCTGAGAGCATACCACCAACGGGAAACGTGAATAGAACCTCCACGTCCTCTAGCGTGATGGTAGCCTTGCCGATAGGTAGATGAAATGTGTGCGTATCCTGTTGCTTCCGCTCTATCATAGATGATCAGGGACCAGTTGAATTGCAACCGACCGATCTCTATAATCCGATAAAACCCCATCCGCTGAAGGCGTCTAACTGCTTGGGGATGAAGTGGGTGGTCCCTAATGAACTCGCAATGATCGTCTATACGTCTGTAGTGGAAGGTCCGGGACATACACTATCCATCCCAGATGTGTGAAGACCTATGGCCAACCTGGAGAACCAGTAGCCCTCGAACAACAGGTCCAGGATGAACAGGGGGAAGCTCCATGACGATGTCTGTAAATTGAACAATATTAATTAAAGTATTTTTCTGTTTATTCGTTTAACATCTTTAAATATATTGAGATATTTTTTATATTAATATTCAATCGATAAATTTTCTATAATATTACTTAGGTTGATACAATTTCTATATTATTATTTTATATGTTGGTTTCATACATTTTTTACTGAAATTCGGCATGGTTTTGTTTAACTGTTGTCCATTTTTCAGATATTTTTGGGTTATAAGAGAATTAAATATTTAATTTTCATAACTAATCAAGATATATTTTATAATTATTCATATAAAATATACTTAGGTTGATAAAGATTCTATATTAATATTTTATTTGTTAGTTTCTTACATTTTTTGACTAATATTCGGCAGGGTTTTGTTTGAACTATCATATTTCTTTTTCCAGATTTTTTGGGTTATAACATAATTAAATATTTAATTTTCATAACTAATCAAGATATATTTAATAATTATTCATATAAAAATACTATAAACTTAATACTAAATAATATTTAATTTATTTCATTCGTAACAATTTTTTTGTTAAATTTTATATTTTGCCAAATATTCGGCATCGTCTCTTTTGTTATGTCAACTAATTATTTTAAGATTCATATATAATGTTTGATAATTATCTAGTAACAAATTTAATTCATAATTGAGTACTCTAACCGAGTTAGTTAATGAGGGCACGTAGGTTTTATTCTAGATTAAAGAATCCTAAAGAGCACTAAAGTCACACTACTCTAAATGTCCATAAACAACATCAACTAACATAAACTAAAATTTATTATCAGTTTTACTACGCTAAAAGGGCACAACACAGCAATAAAAGGCACAAAATAACTCTAAAGGGCACTAAAAAAAATAATAAAGTCACATATTATTATACGTACAACACTAAAGTCACATATAACACTAATTATTCAACAGAAGAACAATATATAATTTTCATAATTTCTTGCACATAAATAACTAATCAGGAAAAAAAATAAAAAAATAATTATATCAAAAACGATCACAAAAAGCATAAAACACAGTAAAAATAACTAATTAGTAATTTATATACATGTGTTTTCCATAAAAGTGAGTTGGAATACCTCGTTTTAGAGTTTTTCTGAATTGAGAAAAATTTATGATTTGACCACCGAAACGAGTAATAGAAGAAATTCACAACACGACAACGCCTTGGATCAGGAGTTAGCTCGCTAAAATATTGAGCGGACACAATTCTGGGGGACGGGTAGGCTCCAACGGAGATTTAGGCTTTAAAAATAAGAGGGAGGGGGGGGGGGCGTTTTTTCCGTTTTGTCGCGATGAAGAAGGTTGTGCCATTTTTAATATAAGTATAGCGCATATATGCGATACACTATACCTACCTGTCTTTTCAACTTTAAGTAAAGGGCATCCCGTATATGCGGTATACTTATATTTTGACTGACATTTGAAATTCAAATATAGCGCATTAGTTGCATACGCTATACTTTAACGGACAAAAGTACCGTTAAGGTATAAATCATGCAACCCATGCGCTATACATAAAATGGTCATATGTTTCTTTAACTTATTTTTATGCCTTGATTTAAAATACCGCACTTTGGTTTTAGACTCATTTGAGATATATGTCAAAGTTATTGTTTCATAGATCTACTCATTTTCACTCGTCAAAACAAATATTGTTCGTTATTTTAATGAGGAATGTCATGGGAATGTGTATTGGTGGAAAATAAATTCATCACGTGGACCAATAATATGTTGACATGTGGCATGATAGCCGAAGCAATAAAGAAGAATGAAGAATAGAGAAGGTATGAGTAATACCCATGGGATCGTCCACGAGGATATCGTGTTTATTAGCTGAAAAAGAGAAAACAAATACGGAGTGGATAATTAAGGATTCTAGAAGCCACGGAGATGGAAAGATCACAAATATCCACGAGTATGGAAAGAAATCAACATAATCCCTGATTATGCGCGATTGATCATTATTACCTTAACCATTATAAATTACCCATGTAACGGGTAATCAATGTAACAAGAAAATTAATAACGAGTAGGAATTATATTAGGCGAGGGGTTGCAATTTTTACCCTTATATAAACTCTCCTACTGTAACGATCCGCCCAATCATTTTGAGAATTAGTGCTCCATCCGATGGCTTAAGCTCTCGAGTAGCTTTGTATTATGTGTTATGACTTGCGTGTGCGGTCGAGTTTAGTTTTCAGATGATTTAGAATTAATTTGGAAGAATGATTCTTGTGTTAGAAGCTTAAGTGGTAAGAGTTGATCGGAGTTTGGCTTTTGTGTGGATGACTCCCAAATGGAATTTTGATGACTCCAATAGATTCGTATGGTGATCTTGGACTTAGACGTATGTCCAAATTTGGATTTGGAGGTCTATACGTTGATTTAATGCATTTTGACAAAAGTTGGAACGTTAAAGGTTTCGAAGGTTGAGAGGTTTGACCTGGAGTTAACTTTATTGATCATACCAACCGAAACCTTCCACTAATTCCATTTCTCTAACAAAATCACAACACATACTAAACTCCCACCCCAGTAGAGCATCTAAATCACAAATCGTAACCAACCACCCAGAAATCACATCAAAACCTACCGTAATGGGTAATAGAAAGTCACTTCTAGTCTCATAGTTCTCAATAATGAATAACACGAAACGATAGACACATGTTACCACTATAGAACCTCCCAACATAGGTAAACACATAAGCAGAGTACAAAATCATGAAACTCACCCACATATGAAGCAAGATAACACGACTCAACCTGATAAGCAGAACCAAATCAAAATAAGAATGATGCTTCTCTATAGCAATCAAAACCATACTTGTGACAACACCATCTGGTGCAACAGCCTCATCCCTACTGTTGAAAGTATATCAACGGTCTGGGCCTTCCCTTCTTGGGTTCCCTCCACTTGCTTGACCTACACCCCTGATTCGCGGTGTGGGAATAACAACAACTGGAGCAGAACTCACAGCCATAATACCCCACTGTGACACGTCTGTCCTGAGTCTGGGACAATATCTCTCCATGTGGCTGATATCTCCACACTCAAAGCAACCCCTCCGCTGACATGGATGTGAAAGCTGTCTGGTGGGGGTACTCTGAGCTCTATGGGTATCTAAAACACTAAGCAAAGCCTGAAGTGCAAACAGAACTGGCTGACCCACAAAATCTCTACCATATTGTACCCTGCCTCCAAAATAGGGACCAGTATATCCTCCCGGTCTACGAGACCTCTTAGCCTCCCTGACCTCTCCCTCCTGATACTACATGCCCTCTAATCTATGAGCGATCTCTACCACCTGCTGGAACAAAACATCTGTCTCTAACTTCTGAACCACGCTAAATCGGATACCATGACTGAGCCCCTCAATGAACTTGCGGACTCGCTCCCGAACTGTAGAAACCAAAGAAGGTGCATGTTTGGAAAAATCACTTAATCTAATGGAATACTCTGACAGTGACATAGTGCCATAGTGCAGCTTCTCAAACTCCACCCGCCATTCATCCAGAAGAGTTTGGGTAACAATCTTTCTAAAGAACATCTCTAAAAACTGAGTCCATGATAGTGAAGCTGCATCACCCGATCTACCCAACTCGTACACTCGCCACCACTGATATGCCACTTCCTTAAGCTGGAACATAGTAAAAGAAACCCCAGTCTTCTCCACAATACCCATAGTACGGATAATATGGTGGCACTCCTCTAGAAAGCCATGGACATCCTCTGAAGCCAAACCACTGAAAGTAAGAAGGTGATGCTTCTTGAACCTCTCAAGTCTAAGATGTTCCTCCTCAAATGCTGCTTCCCTAACCATGAGGCAAACAGGAACAACAGGTTGTGTCGGCATAACACCTGGAACCTGACCAGTATGGATTCACTCTTAGAAGTATGGGCGGCGGGAGTTTGAGCTCTTCCCACAGTCTGTTAAGTGGCTGGTTGTGGTGACCCGATAGGTCATTAAGAGTTCTAACCCTTAATTTTGTGTTTTTAAACCTTAAATAGCTCCATTTATCCTTCCTCAATTTGCGTGCACAGTTTGTATCTTTTTTCGAAAGGCTTTTATGTGAAAAATTGATTTAAATGTGAATTCGTGCTTTAAAACTCATTTGAGTTGACTTCGGTCAATATTTTTAGCAAACGGACATGGATCCATATTTGGACGGTCCTGGTGGGTCTGTATCATGATTTCAGACTTGTGCATATTCCGGTATCGAATTAAGAGGTCCTTAGCTTGAATTATCACAATTGTTGAAAATTATAGGTCTAAAGGCTCAAAGAATTCATAAATTTGACCATAGTTTGACTTTATTGCTACCGGGTTCTGATTTCGGTTTCAAAACTTGGTATATACCTGTTTAAGTATTTATGACTTGTCTGTAAAATTTTATGCAAAACAAAGTTGATTTGACGTGATTCGCATGTCCGGTTGTAAAAATAAAAGTTCTTAAGTTTCATTGAAAAATTTATTCGTGTTGGTGTCCGATTCATAGTTCTAGGTGTTATTTAGGTGTTTTGATCACACGAGCGAGTTAATATAATGTTTTTGGAGTTTTTTACATGTTTGGTTTGGAGCTCCGAGGGTTCAGGTGGGTTTCGGATAAGCCACAGAGTGATTTCATACCGGTAGAATAGTTGATTCCTCATTTGTTACTGGTGTTCTGTTGCAGGTCTCACATTTTGAGATCTGGATCGCATTTGCGAGCCTCTCTTTTACAAACAAGGCTTCACATTTGCGAGCATGGGCTGACTGGGGGAGTCTCACATTTGTGAGGCAAAATTTCGCATTTGTGAACTTGCTATTTTCGCTTTTGCAAAGGCAGAGTCGTATTTGCGACTCATCATGTTTCTTGGAAATGTTCGCATTTGCGAGGGCTTGGGGTTCGCATATGCGACCACAACATCAAATTTGTGATAACTGGGTTTCTGTGAGGAGTTCGCATTTGCGACCTATTTCTCGCAATTGCGATGTTCGCAATTACGAACAAAATATCACAATCGCGACATCCGCAGCTGGGTAAAAACTGAGTTAGATGGGATTTTAACTCATTTTTTCATATTCTCAACCCTAAACACCTTAGAAGCAATTTTTCCAAGAGCTTTTCTTCCTAAATTTATTGGTAAGTGACCTTAACCTACTTTGTTTCATTTACCCATTGCATTTCATAAGTTTTCATCATTAAATCTAGGATTTTCATGGTGAAAATTGGGAATTCGGGTAGAATTAGGGATTTTTGAAAAATTGAAACTTAGAACTTGAATTGAGGTCGTATTTCGAAACAAATTACATAACCGGGCTCGTGGGTGAATGGGTAATCGGGGTTTGGTCCGAATCTTGGGTTTTGACCAAGCGAGCCCGGGATTGACTTTTTTTGACTTTTTGGGAAAAGTGTAAAAATCCTAACTTTATGTATTGTAATTGATTCCCATAGCATTATTTTACGTTATCGAGTCGATTTTGGTTTGATACGATTAGTTTGCAGGCAGATTCTTGAGGAAAGGCCCCGTTAGAGCTTTGAGTTGATTGCAGAGAGAGGTAAGGTCGGGGTTAAACTTTACTTGAAGAATTAGGATTGGTTTTCCTATTTGCTACGTGTTCGAATGTGTGGGTACAACGTATATGTTAGGTGACAAGTACTTATGCGTTGTTGTTGGGTTAAAGAATGCGAGTAGGACTTGTTTCCCTGTAATTTCTTACCTTTTTTAGGTTAGAAGTTGAGGTTTGGCATCTTGGAACCATTATTGACGTAAAGTTTATTCTTGCATTATCTATCTCCCAAATGTTTATATTCATTACTACATGGTAAGGGAGAGTGTTAAATCACGATGGGTGATGCCGTGCAAATTATTGCTTCATTTATTGATTAATACGTAGTGAGGAATAGAGTAAAAGCACGAAGGGTGATGTCATTCCATATTAATCATTTCATGGAGAGGTAGAGAGTAAAAGCACAAACAGTGATGTCGTGCCATATTTATCGTTTCATGAAGAGGTTGAGAGTAAAAGCACGAAGGGTGATGTCGTGCCATTATTATTGTTTCATGGTGAGGTTGAGAGTAAAAGCACGAGCGGTGATGGCGCGTTGTCTTCATTCATTATGTTTATCCATTTTCAGTGGTTGATGATTTTCTTGATTGTCTTATGCTATCATTCTTATTGTAGCTATTGTATCATGTTCCCCTTTTGTATGTCCCCTCCCAATCGTACGTATTAAATCTCTATTTGTTGTTATGTTGCATATGTATCCTCATATGTACATATTTAATTACGTGAGTGTCCTGTCATAGCCTCGTCAGTACCTTGTCGGGGTTAGGCTCGACACTTACGGAGTACATTGGGTCGGTTGTACTCACACTACACTTTGCACTTCTTGTTCAGATTTTGGTATTCCTAGCTGTACGTGAGGTGCATTAGCTCAGATTGTCACATTTGGATATTCAAGGTAGATCTGCTGTCGTCCGGAGACCTTGAAGTCCCCTTCCTCTTTCCTTATTATTGTTCACTTTATTCGGAATAGTTGTATTTATTTCAGACTCTATTTGTAGAACTTTTAGTAGCTCGTGCACTTGTGACTCCTGATCAGTGGTTGTACTTAGATATGTTGGTTATTATTCCACTTCTCACTTCAATTTAATTTTGTTTTAGTTTAATTGGTTTAATTAATTGAATTATTTAAAAATTGGCTTAAGAATTTCTCTAACGTCGAGTTGCCTATCAAGTGAAATGTTAGGCGCCATCACGGTCCCATTGGTGGAAATTTCAGGTCGTGACAATTTGGTATCAGAGAACTAGGTTGCTAGGTCTCATGAGTCACGAGCAGGCTTAGTTGAGTATGGAGGATTAGTACGAAAATGTCTGTACTTATCTTCCAGAGGCTATGGATTTTAGGATCAATTTCACTTTTATTCTTCATTGTTGTGTGATTTTATTCTATTACTGATGATTGAAATCTTTTATTCTTATTCTCTCACAAATGACGAGAACACATATTGCTTCTACAGCTGGATAGGAGACGGAGCCCCCACTGGCACCTTCTACTAGGGGCAGCGGTCGAGGCCGAGGCAGAGGTAGAGGCAGAGGCATGGCTCAGCCTAGAGCTTGAGCACTAGAACCAGTAGTGGAGCCTCAGGTACATTTTGATGAGGAGGTTCCAACTCAGACTATACCCGTTTGACCAACTCAGGTCTTGGAGGCGTTCATCTCTACTTTAGTGCTTTAGGACACTCTAGTCCATTTGGTGGGCCTTATGGAGAGTCTGGCCCAAACCAGTACATTTCCGGTGGCACCAACCGCCTCTTAGGCTGGGGGAGGATCACAAAATCCCTCTACTCACACTCTAGAAAAGATGGCTCCCGAGTATGAGACTCCAGCAGCCCTGCCAGTTGGGATGATTCAGCTGGTTATTGTGGCACGGGCAGGTAATATGCCCGCCATGTCTTCTGAGGCTTTATTGAAATTGGACAAGTTTACTAAGATCTTTCCATTTAACTTCAGTGGTGCACCTTCTGAGGACCTACTGGATTATCTTGACCGTTGCCATGTGGTGCTGTGGAACATGGGTATAGTTGAGACCAATGGGGTCGATTTTGCTGTGTTTCAGATGACGGGTTCCGTCAAGAGGTGGTTGAGAGATTATATGTGGACCAGACCAGTTGCGTCGCCTGCATTTACTTGGTATCAGTTCGCAAAGCTACTTCTATAGAAGTTCCTCCCTGTCACACTGAGGAAGGATTATCGCAGGCAGTTTGAGTGTCTCCAGCAGAGCAGTAAGACTGTTACTCAGTACGAGACCTATTTTGTAGATCTAGATCGTCATGCCTTATCTTGATCCTACTGAGAGGGAGAGGGTGAGAGATTTATTGATGGACTCACTATTAGGCTAAAAATGGCCAAGGACACCCAGGGTGATATTTCCATCCAGATGGCTGCAAATGTTTCTAGGTGGATCGAGATAGTTCTTGCTCAGGAGAGGGGCAAGGGTCTGATAAGAGGCCTTATCATTTCGGGGGGTTCAGTGGTTCCTCGTCTAGAGG
Source organism: Nicotiana paniculata (assembly GCA_005239505.1). NCBI lineage: Eukaryota > Viridiplantae > Streptophyta > Magnoliopsida > Solanales > Solanaceae > Nicotiana > Nicotiana paniculata. Next base: position 57,243 of record ML307200.1, on the reverse strand, counting down.
CTGGGGTACTTTTGGTAGAGGTCATCCTCCCATGACGTTTAACTCAAAGCTCCAAGCATCTCATACTACATCAGGGAGTCGTGGCCCATATGTGTCTCATCCCAACCAGCTAGCCTACAGTGCATCACCGGCTTGTATTAGTGCACTTGCGCTCTAGAGTTATCAGGGTGGTTACCCAGGTCGACAGGGCCAGTTCCAGGGTAAGCAGTCACAGCAACCGAGGGCCTGTTATAATTGTTGTGATCCGAGGCACATTGCACTGGGCAACACACAACAACAGGGTTCTCGTTCCATAGTTCAGGCACCGATTGCTCCACCGCTCGCTCAGCCAGCTAGGAAAATGGGTCAAGAAACAAGAGGTTGAGGTCAGGCCGCTAGGGGTGGGCCAATGTTATGCTTTCCCAACTAGGTCTGAGGCTGAGTCATCTGACACTGTTATCATAGGTATTGTTCTAGTTTTCCATAGAGAAGCTTTAGTTTATTTGATCCGGTCTCTACTTATTCCTATGTGTCATCCTATTTTGCTTCATATCTGGTTGCGCCTCGTGATTCTTTTAGTGCTCCTGTGTATGTGTCCACACCTGTGGGAGATTTTATTATTGTAGATTTTTGTCTATTGTTCATGCGTGGTTACTATTGGGAGTGTTGAGATTATCATCCTATATTGGATTGTCACGCCAAGACGGTGACCTTAAACTTGTCCGGGTTGCCTCGATTAGAGTGGAGGGGACTCCTGGCCATTCTACCAGCATGGTTATCTCTTATGTGAAGGCTCGACGTATGGTCGAGAAGGGGTGACTAGCTTATTTGGCTAATATTCACGATTCTAGTGCGGAGGTTCCTTCTATGGATTATGTGCCTGTTGTTCGTAAGTTTCCAGAGTTATTTACTGAAAACTTGCGGGGGATGCCACCCGACAGGGATATTGACTTCTGTATTGATTTGGCTCTAGCTACTCAGCCCATTTCTATTCCGCCTTACTGTATGGTCCCGCCATAGTTGAAAGAATTGAAGGAGCACTTGAAAGATTTGCTTGATAAGGGCTTCATTAGACCTAGTGTCTCTCCCTGGGGTGCGCCTGTGTGTTCGTGAAGAAGAAAGATGGATCGATGAGGATGTGCATAGATTATCGGCAGTTGAACAAAGTCACCATCAAGAACAAGTCCAATGCCGATGATTGATGACTTATTTGATCATCTTCAGGGTGCCAAGGTGTTTTCGATGATTTATTTGAGGTCTGGCTACCATCATTTGAAGATTAGGGCATCTGATGTCCCTAAGACAACTTTTCAGACTCGGTATGGGCATTATGAGTTTCTCGTGATGTCATTTGGGTTTACAAATGCCCCAACAACATTCATGGACTTGATAAAGCGGGTGTTCAAGCCCTACTTGGATTCATTTGTGATTGTATTTACTGATGATATCTTGATATACTCCCGCAGTCGAGAAGAGCATGAGCAGCATCTTCGGATTATACTGCATACTTTAAGAGATATCTAGTATATGCCAAGTTTTCAAAGTGCGAGTTTTGGTTAGACTCGGTCACTAGAGGGCATAAAGGTGGATCCAAAGAAGATTGAGTTAGTTCAGAACTAGCCCAGACCTACTTCAGCCACAGAGATCCGGAGTTTCCTAGGTTTGGCAGGTTATTACCGCAAGTTCGTGGAGGTGTTTTCATCCATAACAGCCCCATTGACCAGATTGACCCAATAGGGTGCCTCATTATGACCAGAGTGTTAATTGAGCTTTTAGAAGCTCAAGACTTCTTTGACTACGGCGCCAATGTTGGTGTTGTCCATAGGTTCAGGATTTTACACGGTGTATTGCGATGTATCTCGTATTGGTCTTGGTGCGCTATTGATAGAGGATGCCTGGGTGATCGCATATGTGTCATAATAGTTGAAGATTCATGAGAATAATTAACCTATTCATGACTTAGAGTTAGCAGCCATTGTTCATGCGTTGAAAATTTGGAGGAACTACCTTTACGACGTGTCGTGTTAGGTATTCACGGATCATCGGAGTATACAGTATTTGTTCAAGCAAAAGGATCTCAACTTGATGTAAAGGAGGTGGTTGGAGCTCCGAGAGATATCTAGTAATATGCCATGTTTTCAAAGTGCGAGTTTTGATTAGACTCAATCACCTTTTTGGGGCATGTCGTAGGTACGTTGTATCGGCAGAGGGCATAAAGGTGCATCCTAAGAAGATTGAGGCAGTTCAAAATTGGCCTAGACTCACATCAGCCACTGTGATCCAGAGTTTCTTGGGTTTGGCATGTTATAACCGCCGGTTCGTAGAGGGGTTTTCATCTACAACAACCCCATTGACCAGATTGACCTAGAAGGGTGCCTCATTCAGATGGTCAGACGAGTGTGATGTGAGCTTTCAGAAGCTCAAGACTACTTTGACTACGACGCCAATGTTGGTGTTGACCACAGGTTCTGGATCTTACACGGTAAATTGCGATGCATCTCATATTGGGCTTGGTGCAGTATTGATGCAGGATGGCAGGGCGATTGCATATGCGCCGTGACCGTTGAAGGATCATGATAAGAATTACCCCATTCATGAATTAGAGTTAGCAGCCAGTGTTCATGCACTGAAGATATGGAGGAACGACCTTTACGGAGTGTTGTGAAAAGTACTCATGGATCATCGAACTCTATAGTATTTGTTCAAGTAAATGGATCTCAACTTGAGGCAAAGGAGGTGGTTGGATATGTTGAAAGACTTTTATATCACTGTTCTGTATCACCTCCAGAAAGACAATGTGGTGGCCGATGCCTTGAGTAGAAAGGCAGTGAGTATGAGCAGTTCGTGAAGTTAGATGTTTCAGAGCCCAGTCGCATTCTAGCCTGTACAGTCGCTCGGCCTTCCTTGTATGAGCGCATCAGAGAGCAACAGTATGATGACCCTCATTATTTTGTCCTTAGGGACACGGTACGACACAGTGGTGCCAAACAGTTTACTATTGTAGATGATGGAGTTTTGAGGATGCATAGTCGTAATTGCATGCCCAATGTGGATGGGTTTCGTGAGATGATTCTTAAGGAGGCCCAAAGTTCCCAGTATAATATTCATCCGGATGCCGCCACGATATACCAGGACTTGCGGAAGCATTATTGTTGGAGAAGGATGAACAAGGATATAGTTGCATATGTAGCTCGGTATCTAAATTTTCAGCAAGTAAAGTACGAGCATCATAGACCTCGTGGTTTGCTTCAGAAGTAAGAGATTACTGAGTGAAAGTGGGAGCGTATCACTATGGATTTCATTGTTAGACTCCCACAAACTCAGAAGAAGTTCGACGCGGTATGAGTCATTATGGACAGGCTGACCAAGTCAGCACATTTCATTCTTGTGGCAGTTACCTATTCTTTAGAGCGGTTGACCGAGATCTACATCTGCGAGATCATTCGTCTTCACGGTGTTCCCGTGTCGATCATTTATGATCGAGGTACGCAGTTCACCTTGCACATATGGAGGAAAATACCACGTGAGTTGGGTACGAAGGTTGAGTTGAGCACAACCTCTCATCCCCAAAGCGGACTGACAGTCCAAGCACACTATTCAGGTATTGGAGGATATGTTTCACGCTCGTGTTATGGATTTCGGGGGTACTTGGGATCAGTTCTTGCCTCTTGCATAGTTTTCCTACAACAAAAACTACCACTCGAGCATTCATATGGATCCCTATGAGTTATATACGGGAGACGGTTTCGTTCTCCATTTGGATGGTTCGATCAAGGGGAGTCTCGTTTGCTGGGTACAGTTTTAGTACATGATGCCTTGGACGAGGTGAAGATTATTCAGGATCTACTTTGCACAGCTCAGTCTAGGTAGAAGATTTATCCGAACTTAGAGCTCATGATGTTGCATTCAATATTGGAGAGAGAGTATTGCTCCGGGTTTCACCCATGAAGAGTCTGATGAGGTTCGGGAAGAAGGGGAAGTTGAGCCCTAGGTATATCGGACCCTTTGAGATTATTGAGAGATTGGGTGAGGTGGCCTACAGGCTCGCAATGCCACCTAGTTTGCCAGCATTTCATCAGGTGTTCCATGTCTCTATGCTCCGGAAGTATCATGGTGATCCGTCCCATGTGTTGAATTTCAACTCAGTCCAATTGGACAAGTATTTTAACCCTCTCGTCTTCTTCTAGTCAAGAGACGAGAAAGTATATATATATATATATATATATATAGTATTACATTATTTTATCGATTGGCAGGACCTTATTGGGCAACCTCTGATCAGATGGTAAGTTATATACCGAGCCTACTATGGCCGAGCGCCTATGAGAGAGCCCAGAATGGCCAAGATACAGAGCCTAGTATGGCCGAGCGCCTATGAGAGAGCCTACTACGGCATAACAGTTATATATATCGAGCCCTAAAAGGACGGACAACTATTTTACTTACTATATTGAGAGAGTTGACTCAATATAAGTAGGTAAGCATATATTTAGATTATCTTTGACTCCCAATTACTTTCAGTTATTATATTATTAGTTCAGTTTCATCTTTCAGTTATTCTGTTGCCTTACATACTTGGTACATTATTTCGTACCGACATCCCTTTAGCCGGGGACGCTGCTTTCATGCGTGCAGGTTCAGACAGACATATGAGTAGACCTCCTTAGTGGGTGTTTCCCGAGTTTAGCTTGATCGGTAAGCTCCACGTCCTTCGGATTTTCCGGGTCTAGAGTTTTATATACATCTTGTATATATATTTTGTGGATAGATCGGGGTCCTGTTCCGATCACAGTACATCCATCAGGAAAGGCTTGTTGACATATCCTGTTAGTTAGTGCAGTATGTTGGGCTTGTAGGTCTTGTATGTGTATTTTGTTAGTTTGTCAGCTATAGTAGTTATGACGGCCATGTCGGCCCAACTTTATATTGATGTTTAGTCAGCGTTAGCTTCCGTTCAGTTTTATATTTTGCTTCGCCAATTGTCTTGCAATGTGGCCCCATGGACAAATTATGACATTATATGTTCAGAGTCCCTCAGTCGCAAGTTGGTATGCAAGGATAGGTGAGGCACCGGGTGCCAGTCTCGCCCCCATGTTCGGGGTGTGACATAAGTGGTATTAGAGCAGATCTGTCCTAGGGAGTCTACAAGCCGTGTCTAGTAGAGTCTTGTTTATGGGTGTGTTATGCACCACACTTATAAGCAGGATGATAGAAGTGGTATTAGAGCAGATCTGTCCTAGGGAGTCTACAAGCCGTGTCTAGTAGAGTCTTGTTTATGGGTGTGTTATGCACCACACTTATAAGCAGGATGATAGAAGTGGTATTAGAGCAGATCTGTCCTAATCTCTATCTTATTCATAATACGACGATGCCTACATCCAGAAAGACGGTTGGTAAGAGAGATAGATATCGAAGAATTGAGTCAGAGGAACTCAATTTTGCATCATGCTTATGATGAGTAGATGTAAAGTTTTCAGCAGAACATGTGTGTAAGCTTCTTGATAAAGAGCCTTAAGGTAAGAATATATACCCATATGGTGAAACGCAATGAGAGATTTAGGAGGTAGATATAAGTTTCAACAAGTAAAAGAAGAAAGGTGAAAAAGGGTACGAGGTACCCAGCTAGTGAAGATTATCAATTTTTACCATTCAGGAAGAGTTCAACAGTAATAGAGGTATGTATAATTAGCCACACCCATCCATGTTATGCTCCATGGGATCCAATAGATATAGTTTAAGAGAAAGACGGGATATCAGGATCCGGCTAGGGTTAGAGGAACCCAAAATGGTGAATGGATTATTTGAGTTAGTTGACATTTCTGAAGGATATTGCAAATGTGCTATTTGATCTCCTTTTGAGACAACCAGTTGGATGGATTGTTTGTGTCAGCTAGATATGAGTACTACAAAGATAAGCACGGAAGTCTGGAAGAAATAAATATCATATTAGTGTGGCTCCCGTCCCTAGTAGAGAAAGAATGATAGGCAACCGAAGAGCTAGTAGATGGATCAAGGGGAGCTAAAGGTAAAAGAATGTCTTGTTCGAGTTTTCAGAATAAAGTAATAGACATAAATGTTGGAAAATAAGAAGAGTCTCAATGAAGCATTATGAGTAAGATATGATACATGGATGACAACGATAGATCAAAAGGATAACAATATTATAGGGTCTATAGTCAAGTGAGGAAGAGACGAGAGGTGACAGACCTTAAGACAACAAAAGAGTATAGTCCATACAGTCATATCCTCATTTCAAAAAATAAGTTCCTGGCTCCAACACGATTACCAGAAGGAAAAGTTAGACCCCAATAATAGAAATCTGCATGGATTGGTGAACAAGATAAACTAAACATGAATTAGGGACTAAGTGATTTGATAATGGTCGGCATCATGAGAATTTCATATCGTGTTCTGGCGATAATAGAATAGACGAAATAAGAGGATTCATGAGAAATTCAGAGAATGGTCATTCAGGAAGACGCTTCCCTAAAACAAGCAATGTGAGCAAAGTTAAGCTTAAGGGACTATGTGTCCTAGTTACGCTAAGTGTCACCCTTGTGAGTAAGGAATTTCATTGTCCTTTGTGCAGAAGGATACCTGCAAGGTGAGTAAGGATCATCAATTCAGAAGCAACCCTACAAGCACAAGGGCGTGGAGGTAAATAACTACGGATAATTATAGGCGAGGAAGGACATCAAAAAAAAAAATTCGTCGAGTATTCGATGTGATAAGCTCGAAGTTTTACAAGATTCAAAGAGTCCTCCCTAAGTACTACAATGAAAGACTAGCTGAGGAAATAAGGAAGAAGACTTTAACCTAAGCATAGTAACTTGAAGAAGAAAAGGTCTCGTAATAGCAGTCTCACAACAACATTGTACGCACTCCATAAGAAATGGCACCTATCGTGGCTAATGAACGGGAAGCAAAATCAGAAGTGATATTCAAGATCATATAACTTGTATGGAAATCAATATATGTGGGTACTAAGATTAGCTAAGTATGCACGCAACAAGGGGTAGAAAGACCAAGAAAAATAATAGCTTACGTTTAAAGAAAGTTAAGAAGGAACAAAAGGAATTATTCGATCGATGATCCAGAATTAGTTACAGACACACTTAAGATTTTGGAGTATTATCCGTGCAACATATGTGTTGACAATCATACAGCCGTAGAAGACTCCGGTATAAGTTAAAAAGAAGTATTGAGTCCAAGTCATAGCCAAAGGATAGAATTGTTAAAAGATTGTATCATGGATATTCCATAACGCCCGTGAAAGGCTAAAGTAATAACTAATACCATGAGCCGCAGATCAGAAGATAGATTAAGCTTACATAAAGGCTAATTAGAAGGAAGTGAAAACTAAAGAGTTACTTCAACCAAGTAAATCAGGAGTCTGATTATTGGACCCAAAAAATTATAGACATCTGAGAACATTGCAGAATCACTCTTAATATCAGAGATACAAGATAGATAGTACAGTAGCCATATTTTATAACGGCTCTACAATAAAGCCAGTTAGAAGAGTACAACCTCATAAGAAGTCAGTATGAAGCTCCCACCAGATTTTGTATGCACCAGATGTGCAAGTATTATAATAGATCTTCAACTTGTGAATGTGAATTATATTGTGTGAAAGCGAGGTCATGAAAGAGATAGAAGATGTGATGCGGGATTTTAAGGTAAATAAGGTAAAGGTGAACAATGTACGAGATACTCAAATGCATAAGGTTGCGAATAATCCATACTTCAGATGGAGGACTAGAAGTGTTGGGATTCAGTATCCAGGAATGATAGCATTGTCATTGGTGGCATACCTCCCAGCCTATGGTTTCTTGGTATCGAAAGGTCTAGTTAGAGTAAAAGAAGAGTTGGAGATGATGCGATGTCTCTCTTGATGTTCCAGAATAACACAAGGAAATCTATTGTGCAAGCAAGTTGAAGGAAGATTGCGAGCAGTATAAATAGATATGTGTAGGTTGTAAGCTAAAGTATGGTAAAGCGACAAGATTTTTAGGAAGACAGGAGTAAGGACAAGAAAGGGAGAGTGAGAAGGTGACGAGAAATGGATAAGTCCTCGGGATTCAGCCTAGGAAAACAAAAGAGCTAATGGTTTCTCTAAGTTATAGAAAGCTCAGTATAGCCTGAATGAACTCAAAGGAGTCTAAGACTAATAGCATTTAGAAGAGATGGTATGATACCCTGGTAATAGAATAAGGGTGTAATTGTGATAGATAAAAGATGACATTGGGGCCTTTGATTGAGTAGTGATTTAAAAAATAAAAAATAAAAAATAAAAAAAATAAAAAAATAATAAAAAAGAATTTCAAAAATGGTACGGGATTAAAATACCCACGTAAAGTGAATCACATTGGGATGCTATGAAATACGTTCATGGAAGTATAGTATCATATTTCCCCAAGTAGATCGGGAAAATTACTTCAAATGTTCCACGATGCAACGTGAGCCCTAGTGGCACTATTACATAGAAGTTCAAGTTATAAGTGGTAGATTATAGATCAATATTGAGGTGAATCAACAATGGATGCATAAAAGCTACAAAGTATGAGATGAGAATAGTATATCATTCCTAAGATGAACAGTAATGAGGAAGCATTAAATGACTTAGGCTTATACATATAGGATAAGCAACGAGAGTAACATGGAGTTTGTAGCAGACCTTAGTAACAATAAATTCAAGTAAGAGTTATGGTACAATATGACCTACCTAGGTGGCACCTTTGGAGGGCCTCTTGGCTAAGCCATAAAAGGCTTCTTAAATCCAACAAAAGACATTTAAGAGTATGATACAAAATTCACAAAATAAGAGATGCTTACCTCCTCCCATCTCCAAGTAACGACCTCCATAGCAATGTACGTTGATTCAGCAAAACAAAATGTTGGTAACGTGAGTTACTTCAGAAAAGAAAGATGCTTAATCTAATCTACAAAGTGACGGATCTCCAACCAAGAAATTCATGCGAATTTATACCATGTAATAGCAACAGGATTTGCAATTCTAAGGAAGCCCGATATAATCTTTCTCAAGAACATCATACATAGTTTTTCCTATTTTGATCCGCCGTTACGTGTGTTGTGGCAATTGACGTGAGTTGGAGGGATTGTCAAGAGAATCGGCTTAGGTATGTTCAGGCTAAACTTTCCTTTATTTTGGCATGATCTCGTAACTACATGTGTTTGATAATGAGGCATAAAGAGAAGTTCATACTCCCTAATTTATATACATTATCCTAGTCTCATAAGTTATAGTATTCTCCCTTATCGAGACTTTATATTCAATTGAGTATTGTCTTCTTCCAGTCAAGAGAGAAGAGGCTCTACAGATATAGTATTACAATATTTTCACCACCATCGAGCTATAATCGATGTGCAGGCCCGTATTGGGAAACCTTTGATTAGATGGTAAGTTATATACCAAGCCTATTGTGGCCGAGCGCCTATGAGCGAGCCCAGAATGGCCGAGATACAAAGCCTAGTATGGCCGAGCGCTTATGAGAGAGCCTACTATTGTAGAGCAGTTATATATACCGAATTCTATAAGGCCGGATAGCTATTTTACTTACTATATTAAGATATTTGAGTTAGTATTAGCAGGTAAGCATATCTTCAGATTATGTTTGACTCCCAATTACTTTCAATTATTATATTATCAGTTTAGTTTCAGCTTTCAGCTTTTAGTTATTTTGTTGCCTTATATACTCGGTACATTATTTTGTACTGACGTCCCTTTTGCAGGGGACGCTGCATTTTATGTGTGCAGGTTCAGGCAGATAGACGAGTAGAACTCCTCAGTAGGTGTTTCCCGAGTTCAACTTGATTGGTAAGCTCCACGTCCTTTGGGGTTGCGGGTCTAGAGTTTTATGTACATCTTGTATATATATGTTATGGATAGGTCGGGTTCCTGTTCCGATCACAGTACATACATCAATATAGGCTTGTAGACATATCCTGTCAGTTAGTGCAGTATGTTGGGCTTGTAGGCCTTGTATGTGTATTTTGTTAGTTTGTCAGCTATGGTAGTTATGACGACCTCGTCGGCCTAGTTTTTTATTAATATTTATTCAGTGTTAGCTTGTGTTCACTTTTATATTTTTCTTCGCGAATTGTCTTGCAATGTGGCCCCATGGCCAAATTATGACATTATATGTTCAGAGTCTCTTAGTCGCAAGTTGGTACGCAAGGATAGGTGAGGAACCGGGTGCCGGTCTCAACCCCAGGTTTGGGGCGTGACAGTGGCCCAGACTAGTACATTTCCGGTGGCACCAACCGTCTCTCAGGATGGGGGAGGAGCACAAACTCCCGCTACTCACACTCCAAAGAAGATGGCTCCCCAGTATGAGACTCCAGCAGCCCTCCCAGTTGGTGTGGTTTAGCCGGTTATTATGGCACAGGTAGGTGATAGGCCCGCCATGTCTTCTGAGGCTTTATTGAGATTGGACAAGTTTACTAAGATCTTTCAAGTTCCTTCAGTGGTGCACCTGTTGAGGACCTATATGATTATCTTGACCGCTGCCATGAGGTGCTGCGAAACATGGGTATAGTTGAGACCAATGGGGTCGATTGTGCTGTGTTACAGATGAAGGGTTCCACCAAGAGGTGGTGGAGGGATTATATGTTGACCAGACCAGTTGGGTCACTTGCACTTACTTGGGATCAGTTCGCACAACTATTTCTAGAGAAGTTCCTCCCTGTCACACTGAGGGAGGATTACTACAGACAGTTTGAGCGTCTCCAACAGAGTAGTATGATTGTTACTTAGTACGAGACCCGTTTTGTGGATCTAGCTCGTCATGCCCTTATCTTTCTTCCTACTGAGAGGGAGAGGGTGAAGAGATCTATTGATGGACTCACTATTAGGCTACAGAAGGCCAAGTACACCGGGGGTGATATTTCCTTCTAGACGACTACAAATGTTGCTAGGCGGATCAAGATGGTTCTTGGTCAGGAGAGGGGGAAAGGGTCTGATAAGAGGCCTCATCATTTAGTGGGTTCAGTGGTGCCTCGTCTAAAGGCCGGGGTATTTTTGGTAGAGGCTATCCTCCCAGGACGTTTAACTCAGGTCTCCAAGTATCTCATAGTGCATCAAGAAGTCGTGGACCTTATGTATCTCATCCCGACCAGCTAGCCCACAGTGCATCACCAGTTTCTATTTGTGCACCTCCGCTCTAGAGTTATCAGGGTGGCTACCCAGGTCGACAGGGCCAGTTCTAGGGTAAGCAGTCACACCAGTCGAGGGCCTGTTATACTTGTTGTGATCCGAGGCACATTGGTAGGTTTTGCACACGGGCATCGGGCAGCACACAACAACAGGGTTCTCGTGCCATGGTCTAGGCACTAGTTTCTCCACCACCCGCTCAACCAGCTAGGAGCAGGTGTCATGCATCAAGAGGCGGAGGTCAGGCCGCCAGAGGTGGGGTTAGGCTGTTGGAGGTGGAGGTCAACCATTTAGAGGTTGTCCTAGAGACGTGGTTCATAGTGGTGGGGCCCAACACCGATGTTATGCTTTCCCAACTAGGCCTGAGGCTGAGTCATCTGACACTATTATCACAAGTACTGTTCTAGTTTCCTATAGAGAAGCTTCAGTTCTATTTGATACAGACTCTACTTATTCCTACGTGTCATCCTATTTTGCTTCATATCTGGTTGTGCCTCGTGATTCTTTGAATGCTCCTGTGTATGTGTCCAAACTTGTGGGAGATTCTATTATTATAGATCGTGTCTATCGTTCATTCGTGGTTGCTATTGGGAGTCTCGAGACTAGCACACATCTCCTGCTTTTTGATATGGTATATTTTGATATGGATTGGTTGTCACCTTATCATGCTATATTGGATTGTCATGCCAAGACGGTGACCTTAGCCTTGCCGGGGTTACCTCGATTAGAGTGGAGGGGGACTCCGGACCATTCTATCAACAGGGTTATCACTAATGTGAAGGCTCGACATATTGTCGAGAAAGGGTGTCTAGCTTATTTGGCTTATATTTGCGATTCTAGTGTAGAGGTTCCTTCCATGGATTCAGTACTAGTTGTTCGTGAGTTTTCGGAGTTGTTTCCTATAGATCTGCTAGGAATTCCACCCAACAGAGATATTGACTTCTGTATTGATTGGCTCCGGCTAGTCAGCCCATTTCTATACCGCCATACCGTATGGCCCGCTATAGTTGAAAGAATTGAATGAGCAGTTGCAAGATGTGCTTGATAATGGCTTCATTGGACCTAGTGTCTCGCCCTGGGGTGCACCTATGTTGTTCATGAAGAATAAAGATGAATCAATGAGGATGTGCATAGATTATCGGAAGTTGAACAAAGTCACCATCAAGAACAAGTATGCATTGCTGATGATTGATGATTTATTTGATCAGCTTCAGGGTGCCAAGGTGTTTTCGAAGATTTATTTGAGGTCTGTCTACCATCAGTTGAAGATTAGGGCATCTTATGTCCCTAAGATAGCTTTTCGGACTCGGTACATGCATTATGAGTTTCTAGTGATGTCATTTGGGTTGAAAAATGCCCCTACAACATTCATGGACTTGAAGAAGCGGGTGTTCAAGACCTACTTGGATTCCTTTGTGATTGTATTTACTGATGTTGAGGAGCACGAGCAACATCTTTGGATTATACTTCAGAGTTTAAGAGGTATCTAGTATATGCCATGTTTTCAAAGTGCGAGTTTTGGTTAGACTCAGTCGCCTTTTTGGGGAACGTCGTATCGGGAGAGGGAATAAAGGTGGATCCAAAGAAGATTGAGGCAGTTCAAACTGGCCTAGACCCACTTTAGCCACAGAGATTCGGAGTTTCCTGGGTTTAGCGGGTTATTAGCGCCGGTTCGTGAAGGTGTTTTCATCTATAACAGCCTCATTGACCAGATTGACCCAGAAGGGTGCCTCATTCTGACCAAAGTGTCAGTTGAACTTTTCGAAGCTCAAGACTGCTTTGACTAATGTCAGTGTTGGTGTTGCCCATAGGTTCAGGATTTTACATGGTGTATTGTGATGTATCTCGTATTAGGCTCGATACGATATTGATGCAGGATGATAGGGTGATCGCATATGTGTCACAATAGTTGAAGATTCATGAGAAGAATTAACATGTTCATGACTTAGAGTTAGCAGCCTTTGTCCATGCGCTGAAGATTTGGAGGCACTACCTTTACGACGTGTCATGTGAGGTATTCACGGATAATCAAAGTATACAGTAATTGTTCAAGCAAAAGGATATCAACTTGAGGCAAAAGAGGTGGTTGGAGCTCTTCAAATACTATGATATCACCATTTTTTATCACCCCGGGACGGCCAATGTTGTGGCCGATGCCTTGAGTATAAATGCAGTGAGTATGGGCAGCCTTGCATACATTCCAGTTAGAGAGAGACCGCTTACATTAGATGCTCAGGCTTTGGCCAATCAGTTCATGAGGTTAGATATTTCAGAGCCCAGTCGTGTTCTAGCCTATACAGTCGTTCGGTGTTCCTTGTATGATCTCATCAGAGAGCGGCAGTATGATGACCCTCATTTGCTTGTCCTTGGGTACAAGCAAGTTAGTGTTTGAGATGATGTAGATTTGAGGATGCAGGGTCGTATTTACATGCCCAATGTGGATGGGATTCATGAGTTGGTTCTTGAGAAGGCCTACAGTTCCCAATATTCTATTAATCCGGGTGCTGCCAAAATGTATTAGGACTTGCGGCATTGGTAGAGAAGGATGAATAAGGATATAGTTGCATATGTAGCTCGCTGTCTAAATTATCAACAAGTAAAGTATGAGCATCAGAGACCTGGTGGTTTGCTTCAGAAGTTAGAGATTTCTGAGTGGAAGTGGGAGCGTATCATTATGGATTTTGTTGTTGGACTCCCATGGACTGAGAGAAATTTTGTCTTGGTATAGTTCATTGTGGACATGCTGACCAAGTCAACACATTTCATTCTTCTGGCAGTTACCTATTCTTCATAGTGATTGGCTGAGATCGACATCCACGAGATCATTCGTCTTCACAGTGTACCTGTGTATATCATTTCTTATTGAGGTACGCAATTCACCGCGCACTTCTGGAGGGAAGTACAACATGAGTTGGGCACGCAAGTTGCGTTGAGCAAAGCATTTCATACCCAGACTGATGGACAGTCCGAGCGCACTATTCAAATATTGGAGGATATGCTTCGCGCTTGTGTTATGGATTTCGGGGTTTCTTGGGATCAGTTCTTGCTGCTTTCAAAGTTTTCCTAAAACAACAACTACTAGTCGAGCATTTAAATAGCTCCCTATGAGGCATTATATGGGATGCAGTGTCTTTTTCCAGTTGGATAGTTCGAGCCAAGGGAGGCTCGGTTGTTGAGTACAAATTTGGTACAAGATGCCTTGGATAAGGTCAAGGTTATTCAGGATCGACTTCACACAGCTCAGTCTAGGCAGAAGAGTTATGGCTACCATAGAGTTCGAGATGTTGCATTCATGGTTGGAGAGAGAGTGTTGCTCCAGGTTTCACCCATAAAGGGTGTGATGAGGTTCGGGGAGACGAACAAGTTGAGCCCTAGGTATATCATACGCTTTGAGATTCTTGAGAGAGTGGGTGAGATGGCCTACAGGCTCGCATTTCCACCTAGTTTATCAGCAGACCATCTGGAGTTCCATGTGTTTATGCTCCGGAAGTATCACGGTGATCCGTCTCATGTGTTAGATTTTAACGCAGTCGAATTGGACAAGATTTGACTTATGAGGAGGAGTCGGTGGCTATTCTAGCCCGGAAGGTCCGACAGCTAAGGTTAAAGATTTATCCTTCAGTTCGAGTGCAGTGGAGAGGTCACTCAATCGAGGCAGCCATTTGGGAGTCCGAGTCGGACATGCGGAGTAGATATCCACACATTTTCACAAGTCCAGATGCTTTTCTATGTCCGTTCGAGGACAAACGTTTGTTTTAGATGTGGGGAATGGAATGACCTGATAGGTCATCTAGAGTTTTAAGCCCTACTTGTGTGTTTCTAACCCTCAAGTAGATCTAATTAGCCTTCCTCAATTTGCGTGCCCAGTCTGTATTTTTTTTTTTGGAAGGCTTTTATGTGAAAACTTGATTTAAATGTGAAGTTGTGCTTCAAAACTTTTTAGTCGACTTCGGTCAACATTTTGAGTAAACGGAATCTGATCCTTATTTTGATGGTCCCATTGGGTCCGTATCGTGATTTGGGAATTGGGCGTATGCCCGAAATCGAATTCGAAGTTCCCTAGCTTGAACTATCGCAGTTTGTTGAAAATTATAGGTCTAAAGGCTCAAAGAATTCATAAATTTGACCGTAGTTTGACTTTGTTGCTACTGGGTTTAGATTTCGGTTCCGGAACTTTGTATTGTCCTTTTCAGTATTTATGACTTTTATGCAAAATCTGATGCCTAACAGAGTTGATTTGACGTGATTCAGACGTCTGACTGTTAACATAAAAGTTCTTAAGTTTCTTTTAAAAATTCATTCATGTTGGTGTCCGATTGGTAGTTCTATGTTTATTTTGGTGTTTTGATCGCGCGAGCAAGTTCGTATGATATGTTTGGACTTGTGTGCATGTTTGTTTTGAACCCCGAGGCCTCGGTTGGGTTTCAGATAGGCCAATTAGTTATTTCGGAATTGGTAGTACAATTGATGCCTCATTTTTTATTGGTATTCTGTTGCATGTCTCGCACACACGTGGATGTTTCATAATTGAAGGAGCCATCTATATTAAGCTTAATATGGTTAGCAGTAGGGTTTGATCCATTTTACGAAAATGGGATTTTTTTTTATGTATAGATTCTTTTTCAGTAAGAAATTTGTATTCAACTGCTAACTTGTAAGAATGATGTATGTAGGCTGTGTTCGTAGTGTTATTATAGAGGTTGTTATTTCTGTTTGTCCAAATGCACCATATCGCAAAGGAAAACATATCATGCCAATCTATGTGGCCCTTTCCTAGAGAACAGTTTAGGTCACGAATATTAATCAACCAATGGTTTGTCGAGTTGTAATCACTCATATTGATGCCTAACTGAAGCCAAAAGTCCTTGACTGCTGAGAAATTCATAAAGATGTGGCTAATGCTTTCCTTATCCTGCTTGAAAAAGGAGCAGTTAGGATCAATGTTGATTCCAATGTAGTTTAAGTAGTCTCTAGTTGGTAGTTTGTTGTGGAGGCATTCCATAAGAGGAATTTTATTCTGTTTGGACATTTTAGGTCCCATACCCAATTAAAATCTTGAGTATGTTGGGGTGGGTGACTAGGAGATTATATCAAGGGGTGTGGGTGACTAGGAGATTATATCAAGACTTACTAGAAAAAAGTCCATTTGTGGTTAGTGACCATATTGGAATGTCACAATTGTAGTTGTTAGGAGTGGTGGCTTTAATCTTGTTTAGCAAAGGAGCATGGATTTGTAAAGATATTTTAGACAAGTCCCATTGGTTGTTAATCCATAAGTCCTTAATAGTGAGTAGATTTTCATTCTGACCTAGAGGACCATGGATACATTGACGTAACGGAGGAGTTTGGTGGATCCAACAATTGTCCCAGGCATTTAGAGAAGAAAACTTGTGAGGTATCCAAGTAATGCCTTTACTACAAATCTCCCATCCCTGGATAACGTTATTCCAGATGAAGGAGCATGTTTTACTGTTATTTCTATTACCATGGAGTTCGTGGATAATCTTAGCTCAAGGTGAGTGGGAATTTGCTAGAAGTCTCCATGCAAGATTCGCTAGGTTAACTAAATTCTTATTTCTAGCAGTATGGATCCCTAAGTCACCCTCTTTTTCCTGCATGGTGATAATGTCCCATTTTATTAGGTGGAGCCTTTTAGAGGTAGAATTTGTGCCCCAAAAGAAATTACGCTGGATTTTATCTATAATTTTAAGGGTCTTTGAGGGAAGTAGGGAATATTGCATAATATGATTAGGGAGAGAATTAAGACATGAAGTCGCTAAAGTAAACCTCTTTGCCATAGTATGGCAATGTGATTTCCATGCAGCTAGTCTAGTTAGCATGTTATCATTAACAAATTGAAAATCAGATATTCTAGGTTTGGAATTTGTAATTGTAAAGCCTAGGTATTTACCAAAGGTGTGACAAATATTCATTTTAAAGACATTAGATATATTGTTGCAAATATTTTTAGGGCAATGTTTGGACACAACAATTTTTGATTCGGCCCTATTGATGAATTGACCAGACAAAGAGCAAAAGAGGTCAAGACAATTCTTAATATTATGAGTGATTTTATTATTGACTTTGGTCATTAAGGTAAGGTCATCAGCGAAAAATAAATGTGATAACTGGTAATTTATTTCCTATGGTTATGGGGTCCCAGCGTCTCATGTCAACATTATGGCTCATGAGAGTGGATAACATCTCCATACATAGAATAAACAGGTATGGGAACATAGGATCCCCTTGCCTGATACCTCTAGATGGAACAAATAGTCAGTTCTAGAGCCGTTGACAAGGATTGTGATCCTAGATGAGGTAATACAATTCATAATAAGCTTCGTAATGTTTGGGGGGAAATTAAAGTAAAGGGTTCTGTAGATGAAGGACCATTCAAGGCAAACAAAAGCCTTTGCTAGGTCAATTTTTAAGAGCATATTATGATTTTTCCCACGATATTTGTTCATTTTGAGCAAGAGTTCCTAAATGATATAACATTGTCACATGCCTTCCTATTTTTAATGAAACTAGATTGAAAAGAGCTAATGAGGTTGTTTAGGAAAGGCTTTAAACGACTAGAAATAATCTTAGTAATGATTTTGTCAGTGTTACAAAGTCCAATTGGCCTAAATTTTTTTAAATTTTTTGCATTGGGGATCTTTGGAATGAGGCATAGAAGGGTGTCATTAATACCATCTGGAATTTTTTCGCTAGTGAAGGCATATTTGCAAAGGTTGATCACAGAGTTTCCAATCATGCTCCAATATTTTTGGAAGAAGAAGGGGTGAAGCCCATGCGGTCCTGGAGCTTTGTAAGGTTTAAAGGAGAAACATGCTTGGATAATTTCACCATTTATGAGTGGATTATCTAGAGGGGGATAAGTCTGTTTTGCTGGAACTTTTTGAATCATGCTTTATAGCTTTCCAATCACTAATGGTATGTGAGGTTGTGAACATGTTACTAAAATATTCTCTAGTGTGATTAAGGATGGCCTTTGGATCATCTATCCAATTATTATTCTCATCCTTAAAGAAAATTTTTTATTTTTTCTTCTTCTATTAGTGGCCATAATGTGGTAGAATTTTGTATTGGCATCTTCATCGTTGAGCCATTCGATTCTAGAGCGGAGCTTCCAGTAGTCCTCCTCAATGTTTAGGATGTTATTAAAATAAACTCTTAGTGTGACTTCTAAATTTTGAAGAAAAGGACTAGAATAATAAGAGGTGGAATTTTGAATACCTTTAAGCCTAGCTAAACAAGTTTTATTACCCTAAATGTTCATGTTTAGTTAATTACCCGGCATAAACAAGTTTTGTTTACAAAATATATACAATCCACCTTAAAAGGCTCTCAATCCATTATTTGTGCCTTCAATCAAGGGATTTAGTTACACCCTTTTTCTTTTTTCTCTCCTCTCTCCCCTCTTCTCTCCAGATGCAATTGAATGCGCTCCACGCTATTTAATATACTGATACGTACTGCACTGATCTACATGTATGTAAAAAATGACAGAATCAAAATTGCTAGAGTAGTTTTTGATTTAACAGACAATCGTAATCTGCCTTGTTGGAACAGTATTATTTCAGGGTATATTGCACTTGGTTACCTTGATGATGCGTTGGAGCTATTTAATGAATGAAACTCTCCAACATAAAACCAGACTTAACAACCTTTTATCTGGTCATTTTATTCATGGATCATATGGAGAAGTTTTGGCGATTTTAAGAAGGATGCAAAGTGCTGGTTTTCAGACAAATCGCAACTCTATTATAACCAGTATTTTTCAAGCAGTGACTGAATTAGGCTATTTGAATAGTGGTAAGGAGATCAATTGCCTGTTATAAGAAATGGACTTGACTATGACCTGCATGTTGCAACTTCACTAGTAGAGATATGTATGTGAAGAATGATGATTTGACATCTGCTCAAGCTGTTTTTGATAAATATTTGTGCTTGGAATTCATTAATTTTTAGTTATTCCTGCAAGGGACAGTTTGAAAAAGCTAGTAATCTTTTAAATCAGATGAAGGAAGAAGGTATTAAACCAGATATAGTGACATACAATAGCATGGTTTCTGGTTATTCCATATATATTATACAACCTATGTACAACTTATCTACATTATTTCTATCCAGTTATATATAACTATAATATCATACCATTTAAATACAATTTTTATATAAATTTTATACAATATGTCTTTTGTATATTTTGTATCTGATTTATACATAGTAAAAATAAATTTCATACAACTAATTATATATTATACAATTTATCTACAACTTTCACACATTATTTCTACCTAGTTAAATACAATTACAATAACATACAACTTAAATACGAAATTTATACAATATGTCTTTTGTATATTTTGTATCTGATTTATACATAGTAAAAATAAATTTCATACAACTAATTATATAGTATACACTTATTTACAACTTATCTACAACATCATACAACTTAAATACGAAATTTATACAATATGTCTTTTGTATATTTTGTATCTGATTTATACATAGTAAAAATAAATTTCATACAACTAATTATATATTATACAATTTATCTACAATTTTCATACATTTTCTACTCATTTATAACTTAAATATAATTTTTATACAATATTGTTCAACTTTCATACAATAGTTAAATAATATATATATATATATACACACACACACACACACACACAACATAAAATAATTTTTCTACAATTTTACTACAATTTCATAAATATAATGTATATCATGTCTTCTTCTTCTTCGAGTTTCAATCTGAAATTCAGCCAAAATCAAGTCTAATATTCACCAGAACACTCTCAAAATTGAGATATAAATTCCAAATCATATTCTCAATTGTTTGCAACAACACCCAATCCAAACAAATATGATTTTTGAAAGCCCAAATTCGAATTCAAAGCTTCAAAACTTTTTAATGGCTGTCAATGGTGGAATTGTTGCTCTCTTTTCTTTTGCTTTACAATACTGAAATTAGGGATTGAGAGATAGAGAGAAACGTATAGAAAATTCTCAATTCTTTGCAACAACACCCAATTCAAACAATTAATGGTTTTTGAAAACTAAGATTCGAATTCAAAGCTTCAAAACTATTTAATGGTTGTCAATGATTGAATCGTTGGTGAGTGCAAGATATGAGAAGGAGGAGGGTGGGATGTGGAGAGAGAAACGTGGGGGGAATGAAAAATACGTTAGAGTTATTTTAGGACACTGCTTAAAATGTACATAAATGATAATTAAGTATATAAAATATAATTATTATAAAACTTGAGTAGGGAAATTAATATAGTTTACGTAAAAATTCCTTTTTCAATTGACTTTCCAGTTTAATACATTCTAGGAATCTTCTGACTAAACATGTTTCGTCATATGTTAACTATTGTGTTGCCCAAGTGGTATAACTGTATTTTATCAATGCAAGAAGTATGAGGCTAATCAAACTTTTAGCTTAGAAAGAAGTTTGCTGAGTTCGAAAGATTATGCACATGAAAGTATAATCCAATTGTCATTCATTTCCTAAATTCTTTTGGAGTTATTGGCTTCGTACTATAAAAATTAAAAGTTAACTCAACTTTTTTGCAAACACTCGTTATCGGTTTAAAATGTACTATAAAAATTAAAAGTTAACTCGTTATTCTGTGAAGTGGTTCAAGCTTTATAAATAATTAATTTATCCCGAACTCGTGCATCTTTTAATTTATAATTTGAAATTCAACAACAACAAAATAATATTTTGGATGCTTCAGATACACTTGCTAAAACCTTATTTTATATTAATGAATTTGATTCAATTTGTAAGAAAGCCCTTGGACAAGAGCACACACTGAACATGATTCTCACAATTACCTTGGTAGGGTTCTATTATTTATGATGCAAGAATACACATTAACTTACTGAAATTGACCGTGTGTTGAAATCGTGGTGATGAATGCCTTGGGATTTTTGTTTCATGTCCAAGGCTCTCAGTTATAGGTCCCGTCTGTCCATAAAAAAAGTTCCTTTTTTTTAAAAAAAAAAAAATTCAAAAATGTATTTGTCCATAAAATTTTGCAAGTTTTTGAAAAAACTTCGAAAATGAGTTTTTCCAAAAAAAAAAAAAAAAAAAAAAAAAACTTTTTCAAAATTATCAGGAAAACTTTTTTTCTTACTCATAAAATTACAATATTTTTTATAGTAAAATACATGTTCAAACATAATTACAAATTTCAAATATCATTATTCAACTTAACTCAAATACGCTATTTGAAGATATTTGAGAACTATGGAGCCTTGTAAATTGTCGTTGGCCTAAATGAAATTTGTTTTGATGATTGACAAAGAACCTCAAGCATGAATCAAATCCATACACGGTGTACACAAACACGGCAGATTCAAGCACAAGGCATGCACGTGAAAGAAATAAGCTTAAGTGATTCTATATGATATCTCCTGAACGAAAAGGTTGCATAAGTGATAAGGAGAATGACTCCTTACTCGAAGAGAACACAATCCTAGATAAGGAAGGAGTTAGAAGCTGAAGATAACTAGAAGTCTTTTACCATGGAAGAATATAGCATTAAAACACTAGTTATTTTCTATTCTACTAACTCTACATATTGCAGGATGTTTTCATTTTATAGGTACGCACAAATGATGAAGTTAAACGTGAGTTGAGAGCAAAATAGCAAGGTATTTTGCAAACAATTCTTGTGTTATTCAAGTGTGCGAACCTGAAGCTACATGAACCAGATAGAAGAACCAAATCCAAATTTGACTGTCCAACGGGACGGGACCAAATAAACGGGTTGGGACGGGAGGGGACAGGACAACATTTAGCCGGAACGGTAACGGGACGGGCCTAAACGGGATGAAACGGTAGGCCCATTCCATCCCGCTAACAAATAGGATGGGACGGGACGAGACAATTTTGCAGGCCTTAAAAGGGCTATTTTAAAAAAAAAATTCAAAGCATTACTCTATTTACGTTGGCAGCGTTGAGAAACCCCAAAGAGAATTGGCCAATGGACACTGATCAGTTTTGTATATGAAGAGTGTGGAATAAAACCATGGGAATCTTGCGTGAATAAATTTTGTCTTGAAACATAATTCCTCCGATTTGGTATTGCTACTATCCGTTTTGTTGGCTAACGGTTGCATTGAGTGTTAGTTTTTGAAAGGACACGTCCTTTTAGAAAGACATTTACTTTTCTTTGTCGTAATTAATAATTATTAGTGTAAGATATTATATATATTATGTTATTTAGAAGGCATTTTGATAATTCAAATGAAGTTCTCACTTTTATAACAATTAGTTTTTGGGCACCTTTGTCCCATATAAATCAGTACAGATTTTCTAATAGGAAGTTAATATTATTAAGACGTGTGCATAAAGTATTATGCAAAATTTAAAAGATGTATGGTGTTGAACTTAAAATGATTGGATAGTTACACAATTATATTAGTTAGGTTAGGCATGTTTTGTAATCATATTAATTTTGATTATGTATACGTGCACACATTACACATATGATGTTCTTGGTGTATATTTCATTATGATTTGCTTTGTCATAATCACAACTATTATTTTCGACATTAATATTCCAATTAAAAGTAAAATAATTCGTACATATTATATTTTTCTGAAAAAATATAAGTCATATGTTAGTGAAAAGCAACTAACAAGAACAAAATAGAACAAAAAGAAAAGAAAAGAATTTGTTACCTTATTAAAAAAAAAAAGAGAGAGTTTTCAGCAGTTGTACGAAGTGATACAAAAATTACGTAAAAATATATATGATTTGCATAGATGAATTGGCCGGCCATACCTGGACCCAAAAATGGAAAAAAAAAATCAATATAGTGAGTATAATTAGTAAACTTTCCTAAAAAATAGTGCATCTATTTTACTTCTATTAAACATGAGGATTAAGTAAAACAGATTATCAAAAATTATATGAATATACCTGATTTAATTGCTGCTAGCTCTTCTATTTCAAGAGCTCTTCGCTTTTGCGTCTTGACTTCGAACGTTCTTCTCCTTTGCATGCTTAACTTAATTATCACTGAGTTTAGGATTTAATGATGTTTAGAGCCATATGGTGATATGCTACATGATAATTATTCAAATGAGGTACACCACTTCCATGGATAAATGTGTTCCCCTTCTCTTTCTCCGCCCCTCTTTTATCCAAAAGCGTCATTTACGCTTGTAAATACGTAATCAAAAAGAAGAATTATCAAATTTGTTGTAAAAAGGTATTGCTGTACCTGAATGAGTAGATGGCTAGCAAATTCTTTGGTGAGGATTAAATGGAATTCTCGAGTGAATGAACACCTTAAAATTTGATCTCAAGAATAAGTGTACGTAGAATTATCTAATCCCATTTATCATTTCTCAAAGGGAACCTTCTTGGTGAGATGTATATGGTGTAAAGAATATTCGGACTTTTTAGTAACTGTTGTAATTCAACGAACCACCATAAAAGATGAAAAATTGCTTTTGATTTGACGAACCAGCATAAATGATAAATTGTAACGGTAAACTATTTGCTTACTTTACGTTATACTATTAATAACATTATTATCATAGTTAGTGTGGAGTATTACTTATTTTTTAATATGAAATGCTTTATGTTTTTCTGCATTGAGGTTGAACGCAATTTAGTTCTTTCCTCGATGGAGTCCCTTGAGCTTTCATTCCACATGTTCATTTAATTATCCAATGCAGCTCCTCAAATTTTCAGATAATTAAGTTTGGTTAATGTATCGAATTAAGAAGAGCAGTTTTCATTTTCTTAAGGGTATTATAGTCTCTTAATTTTATAGGATTATTTTGGTCTTTCAATCTTTAGATTAGGGCTTCATACTTATAATATAGTATGATATACATAGATAGATTAATAGAACTTTCAAATTTCATATACAAATATAATTTATTTGAAGAGCATCTAATCTACGCAACCACCTTCTAGGAATGGTTCTGTTTGAACTAGGCCTCTCAGTAGCCAATTATAAATTATCATACTAATATTTTGTAAGCTCCTATATAGTTTCGTTGTAACTTATCTATAATTACTCTCGGACATTGTTCTGGAATTAGCAATGTTGATTGATGTTCCATGAATTTCATGTCGTCATCGCTCCCAGTGCTAAGTATCTCATTGTATTCTTCTTCTTCTCTAGTGCTAACTTTTCAAAACCAAGATTTCTTCTTTCCGAATTAATCCAATCTCTGAATAATATGAAAATCTCTAGGCTGTCCTCCACTAATAAATGTCTATGATCTCCGATTTGAAATCTTGCCGCGCTAAAAGCACTCTCCGATGCTACTGATGATGCTTGAATAACCAGGATATCTCGGGCCATTATTGAAAGTATTGGAAAAGCCTTGTCACGCTCCCTCCACCATGCCAAAAAGTGTTCGTTGCTTTCTTCGTCTTTAATACTTTCCAATCCTTGATTAAGATAAGAATCAAGTTCATCATCAATAGAGGAATCAAAACATGTTATATCATCCATACCTTTCCTTAGAACTTCTACTCTAGCCTTAGAAGTAGAAGGATCAGTTTCACCATCTGTTGTTCCCATGGATTTATATTTATCAAATATTGATCTAGCATAAGAATATATGTTAGCTTGGAAATATTCTAGAGATGGTTGTTCATTTTCTTGAATTGCTAAATTCTCGTAAATTTTACGAACAAGCCATTTGCACCTCTTAATTTTAAAGATGGGTTAAGTAGAGTAGAAATTAAATAAACTTGGGAATAGAGAAAAAATACTTTTTAAAAATTTTGCAATCATTTCATTAATGGCTGGTGCATAAGTTGGATTTATTTTATACTTACCAAATACAACTGAAATTTTACAAATATACCATAATATTTGTGTAATAATAGGATAATATATACCAGAAAATTATTTTGTAGCATAATAAAAATTTTCTAAGAATTTAGTAAGATCTTTGATCTCATCCCAATCAGAATCAACAATTTGATCAGCGGGGATAGCATTATACATATTAAATACCTTTCATATAGGCACCCGATAATCACAAGCAACTTTAAGCATTTCGTAAGCAGAATTTCACCTAGTACAAACATATTTTGGAACTTTTCTATATGGAAGGTTAGCACTAGCACATAGTTGAGCAAATTCACGAAGTCTACTCGCTTTATTAACACAAAAAATATAGCCACAAGCATGTTGTACTTTACTACAAGCATCAGAAAATAAATTAATATCATCTTTTACAACCAAGTTAAAAATATGGCATGCACATCTAACATGAAAAATTGCTGGATTAATTGGACCACGTTTAGTTCTTAATCTAGTTGCTGCGGTTATGTTAGCAGAAGCATTATCTAAGGTGATAGTTAAAACTTTATCAATGAGTCCATAAAAATCAACTATTCGTAGAACAGTAGTTGCAATATATGCTCCAATATGTTTTGAATCAATAAATTTATAACCAATAATATATTATTGCATGTTCTAGTGATGATCAACCCAATGACATGTAACACTTAAATAATCACAACCATTAGGACTACGATTATCTGATGTGATAGACACTTTACAATCTAAGTTAAAAATACACAACGAATATACTGAAGATATTCGGTTTGAAATTTAAAAATATCATTTCTAACTGTGGTCTTAGGAAAATCTTAAAAAGCAGGATTATAATTACTTGTATATAATGCACAAAAGCAAGTTGAGAAGGAAAAGTAAAAAGTAAGCCACATACAACCACCATTTTTGCTAAATTCTCACGATCTCTATCTTTGTTATAGAGGCATAAAATAGTACCAGAAGCAGGGTCAAACTGTTGTTGTAAAAAGTTAGAACCCTCGCCAGATCCATTAGGAGCGCTAGTACCGGTGGTAGGATCCGTAATTTTTCCGACTTCGATTTGAGCTTGTATCCATAAAACTTTGTGCTCGTTACCTAAGTGCCTAGCTAAACCCCCCGTCCCATCACTAGTCTTGTGTACAAATCGTTGCTTACATAAATATAGCACGTTGATTGAATTTATCATGTTTAAAAAATTTTCATACAAGTGATGTTTTGGCACGTTCACCCTTAGGCTTACGCCTTACAGGAAGTACAGGGAGTAAAGCTACAGACTGAGATTGACTCTGAGTTAGAGCTTGTGTTGCGGGACTAGTTGGTGTTTCATCTAATTCTTCTTCCTCATTTTCTTCGTCCTCAATAAAAATATCATTGCCAAATTATCTTCGTAAAGTTTCATGATCTAGTATTTCTCCGAAATCAATATTATAACATGCAGGGGTTGGAAAAATGAAGGTTCATCAATATGAGTCATCTAATCTTTATGTTGTCTAATTCTAGGAGATGGATTAGAACAAGGACTATTTTAAGATTAGGATTACTACTACTATCACCTTTATTACTTTTTTTACTACTTTGTTAAATAGACCAAATACATTTTTAAGTGTCGAATTTAAATATGAAATTAAATTTAAAAAGTTAACACAAAAATTAAACACACAAATGAAATACGAAAAAAGAACACGTAAATTAAACACAAAAATTAAGCACTAAAATGATACGCAAAAATTATACATTAAAATTAGGAGATGGAACGAGTGCACCGTGGTTAAATATTAAAACTTGAAGAAATTTCCCAAAAAATTACTCCAAATACTTGAAAAATTAATTTGAAGCTTGAAAGTTGCTGCAAAAATTTGCCCAAATACTTGAAACTTAGTTGATCACTTGATTGTGAGAAAATTGAGAGAATAATATGGATATAATGTAAGAGCTTTGAGAGAAAATGATTGATTTTTGTG